>VDFB02125354.1:0-12812 GCA_007258455.2 Sequoia sempervirens | reverse complement strand
TGTCAAGACTCAATGGATATGTTGATTGGGAGGTAGTAGAATGGCTCATCCTAGTCTAGTCTTTAACCCGATCACAGTACATTGTCAGTTAGTTTGAGTCTTGGTTGTCTTGTTTGTCTCTGTTTGGATTTAATTATCTAAGAGGAAAAATTTGTCAATTTTCATGTTAGTTTATTATGCCTTAATTTATTGTTATTTAAATTAATTTTTAAATGTTAAAGAAATTAGTTTTGCATGTTATTTAATAAATAAATTAGTTTGTTTGGTTAAATAATTTGATCTTAAAGATTAAATTTATTTAATTAAATAAATTAATTAATTAAATTAAAATTGTTTTAAATTGTGTGTGAATAGATTTTATTTAAAATTAATTGTATACTTGAAAATGGTGTTTTTAATTATTAAATAATTTTTGTAAATTGAAATTTTAAATTTTAAATAAATTAATTCATGCAAATCTTGAAAGGAGAGATTGCCGAGAAGTTGTTAAAAGATATTTTGTACTTCTCGACATGTGTGTCAGTTACATTTATTATTTTTGGTTGAGGTTGTTCACGGATATTATCTGGGATATGGGAAATACACAGGGGTTATAAATTTTTTCTTCATGGGAAACTGAAAGAGTAATTTGCTGTTAAATTTTTTTTTTTTAATTTGTGATTACCTTTGTTCAGTTGTATATTTGTGGAAGATTCCTTTGGTGGGAAGTTCTCTATGATTGGTTATAGCTTTCTTTGGATTTGGTGTTCTAGAGAAGATTTGGAGGATTGCATTCTACAGGCAGAGGATTCTCTCCAACAACTAAGATCTTCAAATCACAGGTATTTCCCTTATGTTTTAATCTTGTTTGCTTTTGAAAAGAAATATTTGTTAAAACCTTTGTCCTTCTCGGTAAATTATTTGCCGGAAATCTTTCTGTAAAAACTTGCTGATGTTTGTGAGAATTTCAAGAAAACAAGGAAAAAGAAAACAATAGAAGAAATTTAAAAAAAAAAAGTATCATCTTGGAAGGATTTTTGTATTTATCATTTGTTAAATTTGGTAAAATATGGGGGTTTTGTTATTTAAAAAGAAATAACCCTGTTGATGAACTATTATTTAAGAATGGATTGTACAGAATATAATTATTTTCTCTATTCCCTGTAGAAAGTTTTACCAGAAAAAAAAAAAAAATTTGTCTGTATATGTTTAATCTGGTTGGTTATTTTTTATATTTATATAAATATATATAAATATATATATATTTATATATATATGGTTATAAAATTTAATTATGAAATTAATATTTTTCAAAATCGCCATGCAGGCGAACTATTTCATAGTTATTATTTCCTGTTTTCAAAATTCTGAAATTGCCGAATAGGCGTATTAAGGGTTTCGGATTTAAAAAAAATATCAGAATTAAATTCCGCAGGCTTAAACTGTAATGAATTCGCTGTGATTTTAGTTGTTTTTAATATAAATATTTGTATGGGGGCCGCGGGGCTACCCCACAGCCACCCCCATAAGGGGCGACAGCTGTGGAGGCAGCCAGCGCTGCCCTCACAGGCAGCGCGCAGCTGTCTCACAGCCGCCTTCCCATACGGGGATGGCTGTGCATACAACCATGTGCTGTATAATACACAACATTGAATGGTTTAAAAACTCTTGCTTTACTTTTAATGGAATATGGAAATTTCGAAGTATAAATTTATTTGAATAAGATTTTTGAATTAGGGTCTTTTGGTTTTAATAATATTTATATATATGTATGTATATATATATGTATATATATAAAAATATATATTTGTAATATATATATATTAATTTATTTAAATAGGTTTTGAAATTCTCATTTATTTTAGTATGAAATAGGAAATTCCTTTGAGTATAAATATATGCTAGAAATAACATCAGTTAGTTTTATAACAGAAAGGTCGAAAAAGGAAATTTGATAGATTTTTATATGTGAAGTTGTGAAAGTTAAATTAGAATTAAATGATGTTATTTTCTTTTATTAAATGAGAAAAGAATTACAATCATGTTGTTTGTTTTAAAAATTTCTTGAAAATCTTATTGAATGATTGGATTTAGTAAATCCGAATAATAGACGTTTAATTTTTCTTAATTTGCTTTAATCGTGTTTCTTTTGGGCAAATTGGGAAAGTCTTAGATGTATAAGTCTTCCAGAACGATTTGTATAGAAAGGGTGATGTTATTGTTCAAATTTATTTCTTGAGTTAACTAAGGTTGTGCATGTGTTAGAATATGGGATATTGATACCTGGTTTATGAATAAAAGATTTAATGATCGTTGTGTGTCATTTGTTATTATGTGATTGAAATTTGTGCACCTTGTCTACCTTAGTCAATAAAACTAGTATGCAACTGTTATGTTTGGGGAGTAGCATCCTATGAGAGCTAGAGCACGCAAGTGTAACTTTTGAAGTAACGCGCAAACCCCAAAGGACAACTATCTACACAACAATTTTTTTTTTTTAAACATAAAGTAAAAGAACTATGTTATCAATTTCAACTAACATAATAACAAATACATAATACATGTTAAACTCCTAAGTCCTTTGGGGTACACGTAGAGACATTACGTTATCTACTTATTAATAAACCTAACTAATATTCAACATTCATTCCAAGAATATGTGTTCTCATATAAAGGTGATAATCACAAAGCATCAAATAATGATGAACCACATACGCTATACAAGATCACATAACCAATAAAGCATGGAAACAAAGAGAACCTAACTTACTCAACTTAACAACATCAAATATATTTATAATTGCATCAGTGAATAATGTTTTTAAGTTACAAAGTGCGATATAATAATACATCAAGATACAATCTAAATGCCAGTGACCAATTATACAAGTTACAAAATACATTATCCCATCACATGGGCGAATTACAATACAAATTACATGATAAGAATAAAGTACAAATGTATACATCAGATGGTACAAAAATCTGGTACAAACTGCCACCACAATCTCTGCACTGAAGGTGTGAATGTAGCATGGGAAACACAACGGGGTGCGAAGCACGTTCCACCCGACCACCCTCGTGCTAGGAGTAGTTAAGAAAGGATTCCCGACCAAGACGTCAATAGTTACACACATGACTCAACACCAAACATGGAAAAGAATTTATACACAAAGGAAATGTGACATCATAAGTCAACTACATAACATGACAACACTTAACTACAAATCAAACAATGAAATTACTTCCAGAGGTTTTTAAATAAAATAACTAAGGGGAAACGCTAGAGGAGAGTGTCATCGCATGGCCTTCATGGATTATCCTGACATCCTAACACTAGGTGCCACCTCCATCTATGGTTATCCTGACTGCCTATTTCAAGGCGCCGCCCCATAGGGTGACTCATGCGGAATCGTGCATTACTCGTGGAAACGAGATCACGATTTTGCCAACCACGGCCTTCTCGAACACCTTTAGTCTTTGATAGCCCTAACAGGTGAGCGAGGTATTTATTATTTTCTTTTAGTGTTTAACTACCCATCCCCTAATTATTTAGTTAAGTTTTCACTTTTTACACTAACTCTACTGTGGGTTATCCTGACAGCCCCTTTGTGCGCCGGCGCCCACATAGAGCCACTCTCCCTAGAATTCCCAACTCACATCAAAATCAAAGGGATCATACCCTCAAGTACATGGGGACATAGACTAGAAACAAACGCGAGGCAAATCCATCCCGCTATAGACATGTGACCCAAGTAACAGCACAAAATGATACACTTAAGGTATACACAAAATCACGATCAATAACCAAATGAAATCAAAACTCCATTATAAAAGCCTCCTAACATTATGAAACAAATTTCCAAACCTTTGGAAACTCAACAACCCTATCTCATATGAAAAATTTAACCAACTGAACAAACTTGATAACAAAAATCAAATCATTACTTTTTCCTCAATTAACTCCATTAAAAGAAGATAATTAAATAAATTTAATTAAATAAATTTAATAAATATTTCCTTTACTAATGTCATCTAAAAGAATATATATATATATTTATAAAATTTAATAACATATTTATCAAACACAATACATATAAAATTAACTAATGTTATAAATGTAAATATATTAATTAATATTAATTTAAACAAATTCTAAATTCTTAAATTATCATTTAAAATAACCAAAAATCTGCATTAAATTCAATAAACAAAATTTAGAATATTAATTAAAAATAACAATAAAATCTAAAACAAGGACTGACGCAGCCCAAGTGGCTGCGTACCTCCCCATAGGGGAGGACGCACTTCAGTCGCATGTACAGCCTAGGGATCGGCCAGACAACAAATTCTTAGGATCTGGCCAAAAGTGCCGGGGTCTCTTATGGGTTGCGTTAGGTGGGGACAGTACCGCCCCCACCGACCCCCCAAAAAAAAAAAATATAAACTTTTTAAAATTTAATTTATTTGCATATTTCTTTTTTTTAAAAGAAACTTGACAAAAATATATATAATTTTATATAAAATTCTGACGAATTTCCGAAGTACGGAAGTTTGTCAGATTTTATATATATGAATATATATATTCTAAAAATTTCACAGACTGTAACATTGTAAAAATTTAATTCCTCTGTACAGAGGATGTATAAATAATTATTTTTACAAAAGACAGAATAAATTAAAAAAAAAAAGAAACACAGTTTACATTTAATCAAAAATTCAACAGTGAAGAAATAACAATTTTCTTTTCCAGTGACAGAATATACAGAACACAGAAAATTTGAATCATTACAGCTACCACAAGGATTAAGAGGTTTTTTGCTAATTTTCCTGTGTTGATTCATATTTTTCCTTGCACAAATATATGGTAAGTTTTCTCTGTTCAACTATGGTTTTATTTTTTTTCTATTGTTTGCTAAAACTAAAATTTACAGAGGCAACAAAAGCCTTAACGGCAATAACCAGACACAAGGTTTTCTAAATTTCTCAAAGAAGATATATATATTAATTTACAAAGTAAACAAATTAGATTCAGAGGAATACCTGTTTCGTGTAGGCTGTAGAAGTAAGAGTTGCACCAAAACCCTGCAGCTTTAAGGCTCCTCCCAGAAGCTCTTCCTCCAATCAACAAGAAATTCTTCTGCAGCTTCTTCCAAATTCCCTCACAAATCAACAACAGGAAACCCACAAAAATTCACCAAAAACCAACTTTCCCCCACTCTTCCCAGCCAAATTTTCCCCGTGAAGGATTTCTGTTTTTTCCCATGCCTCTTTTTCTTCCGAGAATCATATCCTACACCCAAATTCATTTATTTTCCACTATTTCCCGTACAACTCCCATAAAGAAAATTTAATAATTTTATTTTTATATTTTATTTTATTTATTTTTATTTTATTTTATTTATTTATATTTAATTTTATTTATTTATATTTTATTTTATTTATTTATATTTTCTTTTATTAACAATGTAACCTGATACACTATTTAATTAACCCAATAAAATAAAATAACAACATTTAACATTCAACCATCAATCAAACACGTATATTTTATTTAACTTTCAAATAATCATAATAACATAGTTAACTCCAACAACTCCTTACAAAATTAATTAAATCATAATCGACGAAATTTTAATTAAATTACATCTAAACATAATCCGACGCCAATACACTCACATTCAAAAATAAATAAAACAAAAACAATCAAAGACTCACAGTAGACGGACTTGGGACGGGAATTCTTTCCTAACCACTCCTTTTTCAACATCATTCCCATTGGGTTTATTTTGATGCTCGCCCTGTCCTGTCGAAGCAGGTGGAATCGAGACTTAGTACCTGTATCTTGCATAAAACAAATGTCGTGAAACATATAAATCTCCATAGAAAACACACCGGGAAAGGAAATCGCAGGATGACAGGGCACTTGCAAGCAAGTGATGTCACTCTGTCCTTTCACCAACACTCACAAGTAAACACACCAAACAATATAATAGCATAAACTCGCAACATCAACGTATACATATTATTAAAAGCACCACAAAAGTCTTATAACATAATCACCATAAATAAGTATCATCTAACATCATAAGTAAAGTCTAATGCAACCAAACAACCACACCATAAATCCAAGCACAACCAAAATGGTGAACTGATCACCCACACAACCAAGTACAAGATCTGTCCATAAGAGTAACAACAACATGAGGGGTATCACATCCTCCTCCCCTAGGATGTGGCTTACTCCTGGAAGCCACTAAATAAGTATGGATAGGACTCTCTAATGCGGGATGCATCCTCCCATGTCGCTGAAGTCTCATCATTTGGGTCCCACTGGACCCGCACCTGCTCAATATCTCTGCCCCTGAGGGCGATTCTCCGATGCTGTAGCACGGCCACGGGCTCGAGTGCTATCTGTCCATCCTCGACCTGAAGAGCATTCCAATCAAGTACGTGAGTAACATCGGGAAAGTATGGTCTAAGTACAGAAACGTGAAAAACATCGTGAATCCGTGACAGGCTGGGTGGCAAAGCTAGACGATAAGCAACGGGGCCGATCCTCTCCAAGACTTCAAATGGACCTACAAAACGAGGTGCAAGCTTGGAACCCTTTCCATAACGGATTGGGCTCTTCTACGGTCGCACTCTCAAAAAGACACGATCACCAACAGAGAACTGGCGATCAACTCTATGTGCATCTGCATATTTCTTCTGTCTATCTTGAGCTGCCACAAGATGCTCTCTAATGCGTACAACCTGCTGTTCCATGTCCTGAAGCATTTCGGGACCAAGGAGAACTCTGTCCTCAAGACGGTCCCAACTCAATGGGGTCCTACAAGGATGACCATATAGTGCCTGGAAGGGAGCCATACCAATAGAGCTGTGAAATCCATTGTTGTAGGCAAATTCCACAAGATGCAAATACTCCTCCCAACGTGACTGCTAATCCATCACGTACATATGAAGCATGTCCTCAAGAACCTGATTAACTCTCTCTGTCTGTCCATCTGTCTCAGGATGGTAGGTAGAACTAAAGTTTAGCTGTGTTCCTAAGGCACGCTGCAATGATGTCCACAATGCAGATGTGAACACTGGATCTCTGTCGGATATGATTCTCCGTGGAATACCATGCAAGTGGACAATATCTTCCATGAAGATTCTAGCAACTGATGAAGCTGTGTAAGATGAACGAACTGGGGAAAAGTGAGCCACCTTGGTCAATCTGTCAATTGTGACCATGATAGCATCATGACGTCGAGCAGTCATAGGCAATCCCACAATAAAGTCAACGGAAATTATGTCCCACTTCCATTCCGGAATGAGATGAGGCTGTAATAGACCTGTAGGATGCTGATGCTCTGCTTTGACCCTCTGACACTCCAAACATCTAGCTACCAAATCAGCAATATCCCTCTTCATGCCAGCCCAAAAATATAATGCCCGAAGATCTGCATACATTTTCTTAACTCCCGGATGAGCAGAATAGGGAGCTCGGTGTGCCTCAGTCATAATTAGAGTCCAAAGACCCTCAACAGAAGGCACGTAAATGCGACCCATATACCTTAGAAGACCATCAGACTCAAGTGAGTACCCTGCAAACTTTCCCTCTAGAGCTCTACCAGACTCAATTTCTGACTTCACTTCCTGATACCAACTATCAGATGGAAGTGCAATGAGGACTTGACTCCTCAAATCTACCTCAAGAGCCACTGCAGAAATCTCATGTCTCCGCCGACTCAAAGCATCTGCAACTACATTTTCCTTGCCTTGAACATATTTGACCTCAAAGTCATATTCGCAAAGGAATTCCATCCATCTTCTCTGCCTAGCATTCAGGTTTGGCTGGGTAAAAATATATTGCAAACTGCGATGGTCACTATGAAGCTCGAACCTATGACCCAACAAGAAGTGTCTCCATCTCACAAGAGCATGAACCACTGTGGCTAATTCCAAGTCATGAGTTGGGTAATTAAGCTCATGGTCCTTGAGCTTACGGGATTCATATGCAATTACACGTCCCTCTTGCATCAAGACGGATCCCAAACCCTCCAAAGAAGCATCTGTGCACACCACAAAATCCTTAGTAGGATCAGGAACCGCCAATATTGGCGCACTAGTCAATTTGTCCTTAAGGGTTTCAAATGTTGTTTGACACTGTTCGGACCAAATGAACTTCTTCCCTTTCCTCTGAAGAGAAGTGATAGGATATGCAATCCTAGAAAAACCCTGTACAAACCGCCGATAATAGCCTGCTAACCCCATGAAACTGTGAATCTCTGGAACATTCTTGGGTGTTGGCCAATCAACTATGGCTTGGATCTTTGAAGGATCCACTGCAATACCTGCACCTGAGATGACATGCCCCAAATATTTCACCTCTGTTTTGTAAAAATCACACTTAGCCAAATTAGCAAACAGCTGATTGTCCCTCAAGCATTGCAATACCTACCTAAGATGTACCTCATGCTCCTCCAAAGATTTTGAGTACACTAGAATATCATCAAGGAACACAAGTACGAACCTATCCAAGTAGGTATGAAAAACTCCATTCATCAGGCTCATAAACACTGATGGTGCATTAGTTAACCCGAATGGCATAACCGTAAATTCATAATGCCCATAGCGAGTACGGAATGCAGTTTTATGAATATCAGCTTCGGCTATTCGCAACTGATGATAGCCAGACTTAAGATCAATTTTTGAGAAGACTTGAGCTCCTTTTATTTGATCAAATAAGTCATCAATTCTCGGCAAGGGATACCGATTCTTGATTGTCACCTTGTTAAGTTGCCTATAATCAATACACAATCAAAGCGAACCGTCCTTTTTCACAAATATAACTGGTGCTCCCCAAGGGGAAACACTAGGACGGATGAACCCTTTCTCTAATAGCTCCTCCAACTGCAATTTAAGCTCCTGCAATTCCTGTGTTGTCATACGATATGGAGCCCTAGAAATAGGCTCAGCTCCAGGAACAAGATCGATTCTAAAGTCGATGTCACGCTTAGGTGGCATCCCAGGAATTTCACTAGGAAAGACATCAGAATATTCCTTAAGAAGGGGGTAATCATCCAATGAAATTCCTTGACTCTCATCAGAGTCCAAATCATTAACTGACACAGCAAATAACTGACAACCCTGTCTAAAGCACCTTTTCAATTGCATAGCTGAGATTAAGCGTAATGAGATAGGTCTCTGAATGCCAATGATCTCCACCTCACTACCCACATCATCTACACAATGCACTACCTTATGCCGACAATCAATCATAGCACAGTGAGCGTACAACCAATCCATACCCAAAACCACATCATATGAGCCAAGGGGTAGGATTCGAAGATCCACCATAGTTGTGAGTGCCCCTATTTGCAATTTGCAACCCTGAACTAATGACTCAACTGCAACCTTTGCCCCGGAGGCCAATTCGACCTGCCATTTAATGCCTTGCCTAGCTGCCACTAGTCCACAACGTTCCACCACTAAAGGGGAAATGAAAGAATCTGATGCGCCTGAATCAAAGAGAATAGATATACCAGTACCATTCAACACACCTGAAGTTTCAACTACAGTGCCTTGATGTTCAGCTTGACGGTTCTCTACTGCTGCAAATACCCGATGAGCTCTCCCTGCATCTCCCACTGTTGGCTCAGAAGCAGCTGGTCTCTAACTATATCCTGTAGTACTCCTCTGTGGACACTGTCTCGCTATATGCCCCTGTTGCCCACAGGAGAAGCAACCTGTACCACGTCCATACCCTCTAACTCCTGATGGTGCACTCGACTGCTGGAAGCTACCCCGAGATGGTGCTGACTATATACTCTGAGCGGGTTGCTCAAAGCGATCCTGTCTAACTCGTTGCCAACTACGGTTCCTTCTGCTCTGAGATCTCTCACTCTGCTGTGACTGGGGTTTGAACTATCTAGATTGAGACTGTTGTTGCTGCTGTGGACCTCCCTTAGAAGGTGCCCAAAAATTTCTAGAAGTCCCTGATGTTTGAGGTTGCCCACCTCAAGAACCAACACCTGTAATTGGAGCACTACCTATCTGTACTCCCGTGTGCCCTCCTAAAGCCATAGCTAAATTTTCTTCCACAAGGCGGGCTTTCTCAACTGCCACTTCCATCGTCTTCAGCTCGAAGACACGAACACCACCACTGATACAGGCATTTAAGCCCCTGACAAAATGTTGCACTAGCATGGCCTCATCATCTCCAATACCCGCATACTGCTTGAGCTCGTAGAAACGACGCTCATATTGTTCCACGGTCAAAGTCATCTGTCTCAATTCATGAAACTCATCAGCTCTACGCTGCCTCCAGTGATCGGATAGAAATCGGGCTCTGAACCTCTCCAAAAACAACTCCCAAGTAACCATATTGATGTCAATGTGCAATTTCTGCTCCTCTAGCCTCCACCAAGTGGAAGCAAACCCTCTGAGGTGCATGATAGCACACCTAGCCCTAGTGTTACTGCCGTAGGGATGCATTGCAAAGCATCTATCCAAATCGATCAACCAAGTCTCTACCTCAAGACCCCCACCAGATCCATCAAAAGTAGGGGGTCGTGCCCTCAATAGATCCCTCATATGACCTGCCACTACTGCCTCCTGCTCAGCTGTGTTTTCCCCACGTCTAGGAGATCTCTCCCTTTCCCTATCCAATCTCTGTTCCTCATCCTGCCTAGGGCCAAGACGACCCAACAACTCCTCTAACAAATGCTGCAACTGACCACCTATACCAGGTTGCTCTAGATTCTGACCTCCACCTCGTATCGGATTGCTTTGGGAACTCTGAAGTTCCTCACGCTCTGACCCATGTGAGCTCGGAAGTGATGGACTATGGCGATTGGCCCCACGGCCACCACCTCGGCCTCCTCTTCGGCCACGTCCTCTACCCCCAGGCATGATCCTGCACAACAATTGAGTTATGTCAGATCAAGAGTTACGCCAGGTTGCCTAATGGACTCAACTACCTAAAGTACCCAGTGTTTGAAAACCTGGCTCTGATACCAAGTTGTAACACCCCGACGCGCAAACCCCAAAGGACAACTATCTACACAACAATTTTTTTTTTTTAAACATAAAGTAAAAGAACTATGTTATCAATTTCAACTAACATAATAACAAATACATAATACATGTTAAACTCCTAAGTCCTTTGGGGTACACGTAGAGACATTACGTTATCTACTTATTAATAAACCTAACTAATATTCAACATTCATTCCAAGAATATGTGTTCTCATATAAAGGTGATAATCACAAAGCATCAAATAATGATGAACCACATACGCTATACAAGATCACATAACCAATAAAGCATGGAAACAAAGAGAACCTAACTTACTCAACTTAACAACATCAAATATATTTATAATTGCATCAGTGAATAATGTTTTTAAGTTACAAAGTGCGATATAATAATACATCAAGATACAATCTAAATGCCAGTGACCAATTATACAAGTTACAAAATACATTATCCCATCACATGGGCGAATTACAATACAAATTACATGATAAGAATAAAGTACAAATGTATACATCAGATGGTACAAAAATCTGGTACAAACTGCCACCACAATCTCTGCACTGAAGGTGTGAATGTAGCATGGGAAACCCAACGGGGTGCGAAGCACGTTCCACCCGACCACCCCCGTGCTAGGAGTAGTTAAGAAAGGATTCCCGACCAAGACATCAACAGTTACGCACATGACTCAACACCAAACATGGAAAAGAATTTATACACAAAGGAAATGTGACATCATAAGCCAACTACATAACATGACAACACTTAACTACAAATCAAACAATGAAATTACTTCCAGAGGTTTCAAATAAAATAACTAAGGGGAAACGTTAGAGGAGAGTGTCATCGCATGGCCTTCATGGATTATCCTGACATCCTAACACTAGGTGCCACCTCCATCTATGGTTATCCTGACTGCCTATTTCAAGGCGCCGCCCCATAGGGTGACTCATGCGGAATCCTACATTACTCGTGGAAACGAGATCATGATTTTTCCAACCACGGCCTTCTCAAACACCTTTAGTCTTTGATAGCCCTAACAGGTGAGCGAGGTATATAATATTTTCTTTTAGTGTTTAACTACCCATCCCCTATTTAATTAGTTAGGTTTTCAATTTTTTACACTAACTCTACTGTGGATTCTCCTGATAGCCCCTTTGTGCGCCGGCGCCCACATAGAGCCACTCTCCCTAGAATTTCCAACTCACATCAAAATCAAAGGGATCATATCCTCAAGTACATGGGGACATAGACTAGAAACATACGGGAGGCAAATCCATCCCGCTATAGACATGTGACCCAAGTAACAGCACAAAATGATACACTTAAGGTATACAAAAAATCACGATCAATAACCAAATGAAATCAAAACTCCATTATAAAAGCCTCCTAACATTATGAAACAAATTTCCAAACCTCTGGAAACTCAACAACCCTATCTCATATGAAAAATTTAACCAACTGAACAAACTTGATAACAAAAATCAAATCATTACTTTTTCCTCAATTAACTCCATTAAAAGAAGACAATTAAATAAATTTAATTAAATAAATTTAATAAATATTTCCTTTACTAATGTCATCTAAAAGAATATATATATATTTATAAAATTTAATAACATATTTATCAAACACAATACATATAAAATTAACTAATGTTATAAATGTAAATATATTAATTAATATTAATTTAAACAAATTCTAAATTCTTAAATTATCATTTAAAATAACCAAAAATCCGCATTAAATTCAATAAACAAAATTTAGAATATTAATTAAAAATAAAAATAAAATCTAAAACAAGGAC
>VDFB02125353.1:0-50789 GCA_007258455.2 Sequoia sempervirens | reverse complement strand
GAGAGTGGGAGAGAGTAAGAGAGAGTGAGAGAGGGTAGGAGAGAGGGTGGCTAAGGGTGGGCAAGAGTGGGAGTGAGTATAGACAAAGAGACAAAATAAATCTATAAAAAATCCAACTTTCTCATAATGCGAGGGCGTTTTGAAGAATTATAGACATGAACGTTTTAGCAAGAATGAATGAGTTTCATTTTTTTTTAACATGTAATAACACAAGCGTGTTATAACGCGAGCGCGTTATGGGCTTGTTGTGGCTGAGCCTCAGGCTCAGCACACAAAGCTATAACACGAGCGTGTTATAACGCGCTCGCGTTATAGCGCGCTCGCGTTATAGCTTTTCAAAACTTTTTTTTTGAAAGTGGCCACAAAATTGCTACCCATCTCCATGCACCCGCCCATGAATGTTATTTGTGAACAACATCATTCTGTAATTGTTTTGTTGTAAACAACCTCGTTCTATTATAAACAATGAATGTGTATCCATGAACAACATCATTCTATAATTGTTTTGTTGTAAACAACCCCGTTTTGTTATAAACAGTGAATGTTTATCCATGAACAACATCATTCTGTAATTATTTAGCTGAAATAGTATTGTTATGTTATAAACATTAAATGTTTTATATGTAAGCAACACCATTCTATTAAATAGTAATTGTGTGATTAGAATAGAACGGTTTGGTATCATAGCATGGTTGATACAAATGACATAACAATATGTGGAAAACTATTCAAATAGACTTCTTAAAAAATCTTTACTTCATGCAAATCGATAGACTATATGATATTCTGAAACATTATTTGAATGATAGAAATCTGATTTATTGGTTTTAAATTCATAATGTATGCACAAATTCATAACTTAAGTAGGAACATATATGTGTATGCATGTATACCTTCATCTACGCGCATACACATACTTGTGACATACCTTCTTTTGTTTCCTATTTTTCTCCATTCTTAAATGAATACTTAATTATGATGAAATTAATCTTGTGACATGTGCTTTTAATGGATGGATAATGTTTTTATCAGTTTCCATTAGATTTATTTTTGAATTATAAATTGAATATAACAACAACACCTAGTAGACTAGAGCACCTAAGGGTTGATATTAATAAAGGGTAGTTGGTTTCTATGAGATAACTTGATGTTGAAAGTTACCTTTTGGGACGAGTGCCAAGACGGAGTTTAGAGAGTATAGGTTTACTTTACCAAAACCTATTGTTTGTTGTTGCAACATTATTCTTATGCTTGGCCAAGCAATTCAATTTATTATGTATGTATGGACTATGTGATAACACTCTCTCTGCCTTTCCTAGCATAGATCTTGCATTTTCCTTTCTAACTTGTAGATAGAAATGCATTTTGATGTATGGGCATGCCCCAAATTCCACCATGTAGATTGTTCTCTTGCTAAAATTTTCGTGCAGGATCTGGTATTCTTCAAGTTGGAAGAATTTCAAGGAAGTGTAAGCTTCGTGGTTGGGAAATAAAGCGCTTCAACCATGTTCTCATCCACCAGTGGAGGTGAGCATCAAGAGGAACCTTGGATGTATACAATACTATCTTAGTCTATGATATAACCTTGATGTAAAATTTGCACATTGTATTGACTTTGTGGCCTTATGAGCCAAGTCAAACTTAGATATTGTAATTGACTTTTGAATTGAATATATAAATCTTGACTCATTTTAATTAGACATGAGTTGCTATGATTGACTATAGCTTCTTAGTTATGTCTTTTTAATTTGAATATATTCATATGTCATTTGTAATAATATTATTAAAGTAATCATTTAGAATGGGTTATTACATCGTTATTGTGTAATTGTGATGAATGTTGGATCTCATTGAATTGTGTATGTGAAGTATCATAGAGCTTGACACTAGATGTATTTGTGATATATGATGGAGCCAGTCATTAATGTAAATATGATATGTGTATAAGACCATCATAGTGTACTTGTAATGTGCAAATGTGGCAATTATGATTGTACTTGTGATGTACTTGTGATTTGTGTATGATCCAATCATTGTTATACTCGTGATCTATGTATGATCCAGTCACTGTTGCACTTGTGACATGTGTTTGATCCAGTCACTATTGTACTTGTACTCTGTATGATCTAATCATCTTGTGTATATGGGGGTATGCTCATGGAATCCATTGTGTATAATCTTTGAGATTATGCTATGAATAACCTCTTGTGAATATTATGCATTTTTGTACACTAACGTTTAGTAATGATTGGTATGGACCCAACACTTAATGGCAAAGTAGTTATTATTATATTATAATTGACTACATGTTGATAGCTTACATGTACTAAAATTAACTTAGTTATGGGTTAAAGGTGAGATAATAGATCTCATACAAGAGGAGAGTTTGAACTCCCTCTATCATTGTGGGGAAAACTATGAAGCCTCTAATTTCCCATGAGGGGATACGTAGGCAGGTTCATCATGAACCCTCGAGGCTTAGGTTGTAGGTCTAGGAAAGACCTTAACCTTGGGACCTTAACACTCTTTGTGCAAGCATATAATTGGAAATAATGAGTTGATGACACCATGGGAATGGAGAAGTATTGAAGTTAACACTATTAAGCTTCGTGGAAGGTGCTCAATTGTTTAAGTTGGTAGATGTTGTGAATGCAAAAAAAATTGTTGTGCTTGAGATGGGGATTTTACAAAAGTAGGTTGTTATCAAGGAAGGAGATAGCCAATGCAACATGACACTTTTTGCATAGTTATTATTTTTAACGTCATTGTGTAATGATAAATAATTGTCTTGAAAGGACTACTATACTATGGTCATAAGAATAATCACACCAATCTTTTGATAGTAAAAAATTAGCTATATTGCTCGAATATTTTCTACAAGCCATGGGCACTATCATGTCAAATTTTGAAAATTAATTTAGGGTAATAATCATACATCTTAACTAATAAAGGACTATAAATACAACTGGTATAGTCACATTTTCATGGAAGAAATGGTGTCATCAGAGGAATTTGATAACCAAGGAGGGATGAACTATCTTTAAACCCTTATTGCCTACATATGGAAACAATATTCAACATTCAAATGGACTTCAAAAACCACGCTAGATTCAAGGTTAATCACATTTGTAATCAAAATCCTAGCTACACCATATGATGACACTGGGTTGTCAAATAATGTCAAGTAGAAACAAGGGGCTGCCACTAAGGTAGAAGAGAGTTATTGTATTAATTATGTTATGAAAGATAACTAACATTCAAAATTGTCCACTCATTATATCATACCATACTAGGTAGAGGGGTGATTATGTACAAGGTTATCAATTTTGATACTATTCCAAGTAACTAGGAAGATAGTTTTACAACCTTGAGACACTATCATGTATGATTATATGATCCTAGTTAATGAGTCAATCAATTACATTCCCATGTCTTATAGTTGATTTCCCCTTAAATTGATTTGTGCTGTCTCATTCTAACAGTTAATCCCAACAAAAGAACTATACAAAATGGCAATGTTAATTGTGAGCCCTCCTCTCCCATTTCTTGCTATTCAAGCATCTTTTAGTTTACTTGAAGAGTTCCTCATATTTTGTTTTTCTCTTTCTCCACCTCCTCCAGCTCTTCATTTCATACATATGTAGGTTTATGTAAACAATTCAATTAAATGCCCATATTATCATAAAATAAGTCTTTGACATATACCCCAAAAATGCATATGCACTCTATGCATCTAATTTTATGAAGCCAACATCATAGTCTAGATTGCCAAATATTCAAAAACAAAACAAAAAAAACATTTTTTTCTTTTTACAAATTGAAAATAAAACCCTATTCCTTCATTATTAGTGTAGGTGTGACATGGTGCACATTATTATATAGTGCAAGCTTATTTTTCATATCACTTCATTTAGCATAACCAATAATCTTCACAAGAACATTCTACTTGTTTAAAATGATGGAAATAGTTCACATATCTCACAACAATTTCTCTTGCAACAATCTTGGAAATAAATTTCATTGCAGTGGGCAATCAACACATATCGAAGGTTCTTAAAAACTATAATAGTTTTTCTAGGGGTGCATCTAACAAACCAAAAGCAATTGCTAACTTTTCACTATGGTGGTAGAGAAATAATTATTTTCCCTCCTTTTCCATAACAGTAAGTAAATGTCTTGAATCTAGGGAATATCTTGTTGACTTCATCTCCCACGCCAATCTCTCCAACTTTGTATTGATATCCTATGTTTGTGGATGTGATCTATCCCATACACGAAAAACACACACCAATTTATGCCCTTCAATCCAACTACATCCAAGGATCTTTTTAACTCCTTTATGATTTATTAATCTCCTTACCATTTGAACCTAACACCACATGCCCACATCTACATAAATATTTGAAAGAACATAAGTCAACATTTTTAGGATCCAAAGAAAAAAGTAGCATCACTATAAATCCACCTAAACCTATATCCATATGTGATAAGTAGGTACTGGAAGAAACCACATCCACACAATTACCATGTTTAATTGGCATCTAATGATAAAGTTTAGGGTGTTCTCAAGATACTCAACACAAGCAAGAAGATAAACCATACACATAATGATAAATTGTGTGTGTAATGCAATAAGGGTTACTCATGTGATTGAAGTGTGTACAACCCTCTTCCACTAAACTTGAATGGCTGCATGCACATAGAACACATGCAAAACTTATATTGTTAAGATATTCTCCAAAATGCTTTATTAATTCAAACATTTTGAGAGCATCCTTGCAAATTCCATTTTGTGCATATCTTGCAAACATCTCATTCAATGAGATCACATTTTTTTGAGGCATTTTGTTAAAACAGTTTGTGTGCCTCGTCTATGCTTCCACATTTTCCATACATATCTGCCAAAGCATTTCCAACTATAATATGTGACAAAAATCCTCATTCCATTATGCTTTAATAAATATCCATACCATGTTCCAAATCTCCCGTTTTGATAGAAGCTCAGAGAATATTGACTTTACAACTACCAATTTCATTTGCTTGGAAGTTTCTAAATCTTTGTCAACAAGTCCATTTACCAAATTTCTTTGAAGTACATTGTCAAACAATTTGCATACCTTGTCTATGCTTCCACATTTTGCATACATGTCCACCGGAGTGGTTGCAACTACAACATTTGACAAAATTCCTCTATCCTTTATGCTTTGATGGATGTCCATACCCTGTTCCAAAGCTCCCATACCCTGTTCCAAAGCTCCCATTTGGCACAGACTGCGAGGATGCTGACAAAGGTTGTAGAGTCTAGTTTTACACCTGCCAATTGCATTTGCTTGAAAGTTTCTAAAGCCTTTTCAACAAATCCATTTTGTGAATATCGTGAACTCAGGGCATTCGATCAGAACACATTTCTTTTGAGGCATTATGTCAAACAGTTCACGTGCCTTGTCTATGCTTCCACATTTTGCATACATGTCTACCAGGGTAGTTGCAGCTACAACATCTAACAAAATTCTTTTCCTTTATCCTGTGATGGGTGTCCATACCTCGTTCCAAAGCTCCCATTTTGGCACAGGCAGAGAGGATGCTGGCAAAAATTGCAGAATTTGGGTTTACACCTACGAATTACATATGATTGAAATTTTCTAAATCCTTTTCAATAAACGCCTTTTGTGCATATCCTGCAATCATAGCATTTAACGAGACCATATTTCTTTAAGGCATCCTGTCAAGCAGTTCACGTGCCTTGTCTATGCTTCCACATTTTGCATATATGTCTACCAGAGCATTTCAAACTGTAATATCTGAATAATCCCCTTAAGTTGGCAAATGAAATATGTTTGTTGTGTATGGTGAAACAGTGTGACTGCATCAGGACACCCTTGTCCTTTGAAACAGTCCGACTGCAGTGCGGGAACTTTACCAAAACCTATGCAGCGCTGGTGGGCAGGAGAAACATTTTAAAACATTAAACTCACGGACGGCCTTCTACATGGAATCAAAGGCTCATTGAAAGCAAGACGGGTTAAGAAGGCTCCACACCAGCCACCAAGGTCAACGCTTAGAATGTGCTGGTTAAGCCCAGCCATCACGTTCTAGAAGAAAAGAGTACGGGAAAAGAAGAGTGGATAGTTCTTAGAAAAAGAGGAGGGGAGTGCGAATTGTATATGCTTTTGTGAAACTAAAAAGGAACGCCTGGAAATGCGTAGGAGGAAATAGCCCAGCAGGTCACAGCAATCCCGCAAATCCAATAGGATTCCATTCCGTTCAAGAAGTTTAAATCCCCCTTCTCTATATTTCATTTCTATTGATACTCTGCTGCTTCAGTTCGGCAGCTCCCATTAAAAATGACGATCATCTGATTTACATTGGTAGACATTGCAGTAAATGATATATTATTGTTGTGTACTTTGGACAGGGTTGCCGATGAACGAAAGCTTCGAGTATGCTCCAAAGCCACCGGCTCTGAAGGGAACAGAGATCAAAGGTTCGAATTCGCTGCCCTTCTACCAGATCAGAGGCTTCGTGAAGTACATCTCCTCTGAGTATAAACAAACTTGAATCGCAGTTCCGAATGGGAAAGTCTGCCAGGTGAAGCGCACCACGAAGTAAAATAATAACTAAAACCAATCTTTGATTTCGATCGCTGGCCTTGCCAGTCAACGATTCAGGATGAAAACAAAAGTTTGGAACAGTTCTTGCAATACGTGTCGGACCAGAATACAATGAATGGTCTTGCAATGTCTTATGATAATTAATCAGCCATCGATTAGATGTTGTTAATACACTTTAAATCATGAAATCGCACTGAAGTCTGAACAGGGCTGTCACGAGGACAGAGGTCTTACATGGAGGTGAAGGGCGCGGATTACCAATTAGGGTTTTGCATCCTCTATAAAAAAATTACAAGCCTTTTCTAGATAATGAACGCCTTCGGCCTAATTAAACAAACCGCTTGAAAACCGCTTTAGAAATGATCTTCGTAAGAAGCTGCAGATGGAACAAACTTAACAGGCAAGCAAACCTACCTGCCGCTTTTGAATCTCTGCTATTCAAACCGACAAGCTTTATAATTGCCGCTTCAATTTCTTATATAAGAAGACATGCACAATCAATAGCTTTGCGAAGACAAGAAATCAAGTAGCGTTAAGCTTCAAATTGGAACGAATAATCCATTTGTAATAGTTTCAACAATTGGCTTCGGATTTTATTTCCACTTCTGAAATGGTGAATGATTCCACGTACTCTCATGATGATCATGTTCCTGCAAAGTCTCAGTTTCATGTGGGGTTGGAGAAACTTATTTGGGATTTGAAGAGGCTTTTGTTCACAAACGAGACGTCGGTCGTTGGTGTTCATTGTATGGGAGGTGGTGGGAAGACTACTCTCGCATTGGCTGTGTGCAGTGATCTCCAAATAAAAGGTGACATCTCCTGTAAATTCTGTTCATGTTTTTCTGAATGTTTTAATCATTTATTTAAAAGGCCATTCTATTTTAAATTTCTGGGCTTTCTAAAGCTTCTTCTTTGCCACATTACTTGCATGTAGAATCTGTATTATATCATAGGAGGTGGTATGCTACTCTGGTTCAGGTTCAAGGACATCTTTCCATGCATGTTAAGCTATTTAGTCTAAAAAAACACTTGTTTTTTCATGGATTCCAGGTTATTTTGACAACAATGTGATTTTTATCACCGTTTCACAGTCCCCAAACCTAAAAGGAATATTAGAGACCATGTGGGAGAAAATAGCCAAGAGAAGACCAGAGTTTCAGGATGTGGAAGATGCGCACATAGATCTTCAGCGGTTGCTTTCGAGGCAATCCAAGCCAACTCTAGTTATTTTGGATGATGTTTGGTCTACTGAAAATTTGGAAGAATTGCTATTTGAAGGTCAGGCATACAAGACTCTTATAACCACCAGAAACAAGTCCATCATCCCCAGAACTCCCTCTTCACAACTCTATCAATTACCATTGTTGGGCACAGAGGATGCTCTGTCGCTTTTCTGCTTCTGGGCTTTTGGACAGACATCAATTCCAAGCGATGTAGATATGAATCTAATAAAGGAGGTATGGATTTATCTAAAATAATTGTTATTTTGAGATATATATATATACGATTAATTAGATTTTGTTGTTCCTAAAAGGTCCGATTAAAAACTTTCATTACATTTTATGAATTGCAAATTTGCAGGTGCAAGCAGAATGTGATGGTCTACCACTTGCTCTAAAGGTGATTGGAAGTTCTATGCATGGGGAACTGCACGAGGTATGGAAGATGGCAAAGAAGATTTCTGAAAAAGAATATATATCAGATTATCACAGAAAAGGGCTATTTAGATTGCTGCAGACCAGTATTGATTCCTTAGACGATGTAACCAAGGAATGTTTCTTAGACTTGGGGTTATTTCCAAGGGACAGGAAAGTCTGTGTTGATGCACTATTAGACATTTGGGTTTATGTTCGGAAGCTACGAAGGCATGATGCTTTTGACATCTTATCAGAGCTTGCAAGCAAAAACTTGTTAAATTTAACTAGCAATCAAAGGTAATTGTCTTTCCTTCTATATATTAGATTTCTTACAATCATGTTTTCCAACATTAACCTGACATGCTTGCACGTAACAGAGGAAATGCATCAATCTCATATGGAAATGCTTCGGAGTTATACTTTTCTCAGCATAATGTGCTGAGAAATTTGGCCTTGTATTTGGGACACCAAGACAATATAGTTCACAGTAAGAGGTTGGTCATAACAAGGAAGGACTGTAGTTTGTTGGCGAAACGGGAGTTGCTTAATGATAGAGCATTTGATACTCAAATTCTCTCCATTCTCACCGGTGAATTTACTGAAAAACTCTTACAAGTACAGTTTGGTCAAAAGCATTTCTTTTAAAGAATAACCAGTATTTTAATGTTCATATTTGATAGCAGATTGTAGAATAGAATTGAATTTCAAACATAATTTTCTCCATAGAAAAGCTTACATCATTATTTTAAAATATGTAACCAACTTGGCTGGCATGTGCATGAAATCTGTTTCTAATTGACACTGAAAAACTAGTACTATGTTATTGCTATTCTAATCGCTTTTTCAGTGAACAAACTCAGCAGACTATGTAAACTATTCAAAAATATCTTTTTTTTGGATGCTCTAAACGTCCTTCTTAATAAGCAGCAATATGCAACACTACTGTTTTCAATTCTCAATGTTTTTTTTGGTAACATTAAGAGCTCTTCTTGTCTATTTCGCATATACAAACACTCTTTTCCCTTACATATTTTCATTCCTGGACTCAACTTCAATACAATGAGAATTTAACATATGTAACTAGTAGTCATAATTAATGCCGAATCTAATTGGTTTTCCTTTGAAATTTATCATGCAGGCTCTATGGAGGAAAATCATTGGTATGATATAACTTTCCCCGAAACAGAGGCTCTGTTGTTACTCTTTACTTCGACAGATTACTTTCTTCCCCCATTTGTGAAATCCATGAAAAAACTAAAATTTCTGATGGTATCCAATTGCGGTGCAAAGAAGGCAACAGTGAAAGGTCTAGATATCTTATCTTCACTCACTCAACTCAAGAGCGTCCGCTTGGAGAGGTCGGTTTCACCCTTTGTTGAAAAACAGAGCATTGAAGCACTGCAAAACTTAGAGAAGCTATCTTTGAGCTTATGTGAAGGATTTGGAAATACATCCACATTTACCAAGCTCCAAGATTTTAACCTGGACCATAGCAGTGATTTGGAGGAGTTACCCCCTGGTGTCTGCAATATGCGCTCCATTCTGTCGTGGTCTATTACCAACTGCCATCTGCTTCAGAATTTACCACGTGACTTTGGAAATATGAGCTATCTAAGAATGTTAAGGTTATCTGCATTACCAGGCCTGAAGAAGCTTCCTGCATCAATTGGAAAACTTGGACAGCTGGAATATCTAGACATTTCAGTATGTGAGGGTTTGAAAGAACTTCCAAAGGAAATAGGACAACTGAAAAAGTTGAGGGAAATTGATATGAGAGAGTGCTCTCGTTTAACGAAGTTACCTACAACTGTTTGTGAACTAAGTTCCCTGAGGCTTGTCACCTGTGACGAGAAGATTGGAAATCAGTGGTTGCGGGCCAAGAACATTTCTATTCTGGAGCTTAGAGTTGAAATCGTGGAAGCACATTTCAGTTTGGATTGGCTTGATGATTGACTTCCTTTCCATCTGTCATCGGGAAGCAAAGACAAGATCCAAGGATCTTAACATTCTTCTAAAATTTTCAATACGTTTTTATATTTACTGGCACAAATCAATATAAAATCCCCTGTATTTTCAGCCTCTTATTATGATAAACTTTTTGGCAAGTTCAGTGCAATAGACATTCTTAACTGGTTTGTACATGCATAACGAACGTATTCTCTGTCCCAAGACATTTCTTTGTTTTTCAATAAAGCCAGGATGTGGGTGTACGTAAATGTGTGGGAGTTGTCCGCACTGCAATTGACTTTTGCTTGGTAGTTTAGACTCCACTCATTTTCTCTCAATGTAGGTTAGTTTAATCCAAATGCACGTAAGTTTTGATCTTCAGGGCTGTGTTGTAACTTGTACGTACAATCTGGTACAATTTAGAATTAGATATTATCTTCTTGTATTAACTTGGGCATATGATCATATGATCTTTCTTCTAAAGAATCGCAAGGAACCACTTCTCAACTCTAGGATCTATACAGAGTGTTTATATGGAATAACAGATAGGTTGTTCTATTTGTACTAAAATCAATGAATAGTGTGGACATCTATCATCAAAGTGGTAATAAATTTTCATTTGTTAGAACTGCTTTAATATTAAGTATTATATTAAGAGAAATTTAGAGATCAACTTTCAATTTCATGAAGATTAGTCTTGAAAACTTGTATTAATACTTTTAAGTATTAATCAAACAAAACAACACTTCCATTTTAATCTTATTATCTCTCAAAA
The DNA here is from genome assembly GCA_007258455.2 of Sequoia sempervirens. NCBI lineage: Eukaryota > Viridiplantae > Streptophyta > Pinopsida > Cupressales > Cupressaceae > Sequoia > Sequoia sempervirens. The sequence continues at coordinate 39,819 of VDFB02125353.1, read as the reverse complement.
ATTTAAAAAATATCCATACAAAAATTATACAAATAATTTTTTTTAAATTCTTATTTTAAAAATTTAAATATATAGTTTGTTTTAAAATTCATATCGTTTAGATCATTCAATGGTTCTCACTTATCCTTCAATTCTTCTTAATTTGTTTGATACTTCCTAAGGTTCAATTTCAATTTTATTAATTGATTTATTAAAAAAAAAATTGGTTTTCATTTTCATTTTGGATAAAAATAATTATATTGCATAAATATTGGCATTTATGCATGTTTAACATAATGAGCAAGCATACATCTAAACTAAAATTTGTCATTTAGCTAAGGGGTAAAAGTACAAAGTTGTGTCACACTTCCAACCAACTTATCAACACAAGTGAATGTATGCATTTTTAACTAAAAAATAATTTTGGTCAAACATTTGATCTAGCTAGATTCATCCTAACCAAGTTAGATATGCTCACAAATTTTCCAACTAAAATTATTCACTAAATGCATGTGTAGCACCACTTTGAGACCAATTTACCAAAAAAAATTAAAACTATTCAAAAAATTTAATGTTTCAACAACTCTTACTCATGTAAATAATTGTTTTCTAAATATAAAAATACCTTATTGTAGATCTATATATATATATATATATATATACATATAGTTTAATTTTATTTTTTTAAGCAAAAGGCTAGGTGCTTGTATATTATATTAATAATCATAATAGATAATTGCATATTTGTCATAGAAGGCAAGAGTGTCTATTCTACAAGCTGGATCAAAAACATAGAAAACTTTTCATCTACCCAGTTGCCCAAACAAAATTACATCCAAAACCTAAGTGTGCCCTTGCCAACTTAAACAAAAAAGATTACAACCATGGAGTTACTAACTACCCCTGTGAGAACATTGTACTGAATTTTCACCCTATTCCTCTTGAGCTACCACGTGCACTTGGTTTGTTGCTAAAGCTTGAGAATGCACCGTTATGTTGATGTCTGGCACTTGACGATTATCCTTGATTGCTCTACAAACTTGTGGTGTAGTGTTTATTTGTAGGCCTTGTGGAGAGTCATGTGCCATGATAATTGAAATGGCATGGTATTTTTTTCTTGAATTTTTCAATTTCATCCCTGTCGAACTCAAAATGGTGCCTATTGAGTGCTATATACAGGTAACTCGAGGAGTCTCTAAGCATAGATAACTCCATACCCTCATATACATCAACATATCTTTGTTTATGCAGAAGGTAATGCCTTGGAAACAAACCACCAATAAATCCCTCACCTTGAGTGAAATCATATGCTTGAACGCTCTTCGACAAAGCATTATCTTCCAGATAAATTTTGTTCACTACCTTGTTTGCAATGGACTAACCAAATTGAAGTTTTGCACTAAATCCAACACATTGGAAATGAAAATCGACAAGAGATTTGCAAGAAAGATGATTCTATGAGATCTAGTATGCAAGATTTCCTCTCCTATTACTGACTTGATACAACTGAGAATGGTAGGACAATTTACCTTAAATGCCTGCAATAAATGCTCCTTCTCAATGCACCCTGAAAAGGGTAGCTCCCATGGGTGAATGGCAACTGGGGCTCTGTAATTTCATGGTCGATACTCCATTTTGCATTCAAATACCAAACATGACCCCACTTAAAGCGTGCAACTTGCTATTACAGCTTGAAGTGGACTCTTCAACCATTTTCCCACCTGAAACATGACCTTCAACATCGAAGCCAAGCCAAGATCAATGAGCGACTCCTGAAACACGGCCTTCAACGCTGGAGTCGAACCAGGATCAATGAGCGCCTTCACACCAAAATATAAGGTTTGATTATCTTGTTAAGAAAAATACTAAAATTAATTAAAAATTTGAAAAAAAATATGATGCATTAGATAAATCCATGCACTAGAGTTTCAAGTTGTAAATACAAAAAAAAAAAAAAATTGAAGGAAAAATAATCAAATTTACTATATAAAGAGCAACATCCCATTTAAATTCATTTTTCAACATTCTATCCACAACTAAAGTATAAAATCAATTTTATAAAATACTATAGTCAAATATTTTTTAATCTAAAAAAAGTTGCAAACATAAAATACACATTCTATCAGTTTACTTCATTATAAAATTTAAAACATATATTTCAGTTTTTAGTGACTCCTCAAGTTAAAAATTTGGATCAATGTTAGTCATTTCATTTATAAAAGTGTGACACAACTTTGTGCTTTTACCCTAAAATGTTTTAAGTAAAAGGAATTGGATCATCAAAGTCACCTAGGGATCAAACCTGGGTATGTGTAGGATCATCATCCAAAAAAAAGGCCCTTAAGTGGCAAAAAATTCAGAAAAATCAATGTTTGGCAACCTGACGTAAATATTTGAATAAGTTATCTATATTATTTCAAAAATATGTAAGAATAGAATTTGTAGAAAATTGAATGTAGTTTCTAAAATACTAGGTTTATTTAAAAATAAATAAAATCTATTTGCTGAAAATTTGAAATTTCAATGCAGTAGTACTTAAATTTTAGGGAAAAAATAAGAAGTAGGTGTCTAGACCACCCTAACCATAATCAAATGATAATATTTTTTTGTAAGATTTTATATATAAGTAGAGGACTCATGTCTGGATGTGATACATATTTTTTGTATTTTTTTCCAAGTAAATAATTAATTATGAATTTTTATTACAACTTTTAAAAATATAAAACTTGTCTGTCGACCACCTTAACTTGGTCAAAACTTCATGAAATTTAATTTTTCTTTTTAATCCTATAGTGCGTGAAGCATAGAATGTGACACATATTTTGGATTCAAAAATATGATAATGTTTGAAAGTTATAGATGTTTTTCAATCAGCCTATTGATCAGGACTTTAGTCGTAATTCTAATAGAAAATGAATAATAATTATTTATTAAATTCAAATTAAATCATAATTTATATTTCTAGAAAGCTGAGAATATCCTCTAAAAACCCTTTTCGTTTCATTAATTTTGGGTGAAAAAAAAGTCATCACCACATACCCTACAAATACCCATAATATTGCCACTTTTTGGCACCATGATCTTGCACATACCCACCTACTTAATCGCATCTTTGAAGAATTTGAACCTTTCTAAATGGTATATTAAGAAACATTTCATCATCCACTTATTAAACTAAACCAATTAAATTATAAACCTTCATTATCAAAAATATTTTCAAACAACTCTTAAAAAAATCCTATGAAAGAAAAACAATAATCCCTATACCTATACTTTTATGTGCTAACATGTATATAATACAAAGTAACATAGAGTTTCTATAACAACCTAAAAAATGCACTTTCAAAATTTATAAGTGATATCCAATGAGATTTGCATAATACATATCACCCTCTTGAGTAACTTACAATAAGGAAGCGCAACAAGTACATCTCAAGTACATTGCAACAATATGAAAGTCTCACTAGTAGATATCTAGTACTCAATGAAGACAACATCATTACATATCCTTGAGATATACAAGGGGTCAAAATACAGCTCTCATCCATGATAAGAATACAATAGGTTTTGAAGCCAACCACACATATAAAAGTGGTCCAAAAATAATGTGCACCATAAACAGTACCCAAAAAACTCTAAGCTCAACTTTGCAAGTTAATCCTCTAATCTCCAATGTTCCTACTACTAATCAAAGAAGGTTTTGAACCCATCATGAGAATGTCCCTTTCCTCCCCATCCATCAATGAAGGTGAAGAAACACTATCCACAATTCAAATGTGTGGTACAATACCATACAAGTGATTGTCTTATTTATTTTTAACATGTCTTTATTAACATAAATCATACACATGAAACCATAGATTCAGAATAATTTAAATACAAAGCACTTGAGCTTATGTGAAGAGTGATACTGGCTCCATACCCCAAACTTATAAAAAATCTAGAGATATGAGATTGATTTGCAGGAGAAATCATCCATAAATTGTGTGGAGAAAATATCCAATCAAACACTTAAGTGAACATATCTAGTTCACATTCAAACATTTAGTTAAAAAAATAAAAAATGCAAAAAGATAAAAGACAAAAAATTTGCAAAGGAAACTCCAATGGATTATATCAACCTAGTACCACTCCATATTGTTTGTCCATTGAGATTAAATATTATATATGTTTGCACTTAGGTAGTAATAATGTATTATGTTGTACATATTCAATATAAATCTGTGTAATTTTTTAATGTATTGAAATTATATTTTCTATGGATAACAACACATTACATATTATTATCTTTTTGAAAGGTTTGTAGTTGACACACTTTTTATAATATGGATTTGTGTGAAGTCTAACTTGTGTCTCATTTAGCAATCTTAAGAGTTTAAGGAACACTTCTCCCTTACCCCTATAGGAGTGTTCCAAGATCTTCTAGATTGGATGCATGTACCAGTTTGAGCCATGTGATTCAAGCACATGTTTGCTCCTTGTTGCAAGCTAAGTTAAAAAAAAAAACATAAAATGCAAAGAAAAACATATAACTATACAATGAACACAAAAATAATCCAATAACATGAATGAAATAGCCTATGAAATGGAGATGTACATATAGGAGAAGGAAGAGTAACTTCCATCTAAAAATAGAGGCAAAGGAGCCTAAAAATGGGCATCTAACCCACTTAATAAAGATTGGCTAAAAGTAGGCATGTGTAACTCCCACTCAACTAACACCAACCTCAATGAGAATACCCCAAATCCAAATAGCCTTAGTAGTTGCAATAACATATCCCCTATACTCTACCTCATGGTTGATAAAGCAATTAAATTTCTCTTTTTTCTATACCAACAAATGGGACCAAAAACTAGTGAGAAATTATAACCTGGAGTGGACTTGCAATTCTGAGTATCACTAACCCAATATGAATCTATGTATCCAACAAATTCAACCTTTGTGCTATCTCTATAATGAATCTCAAAAACTGAGAGTACCTTGAAGTAGTGAAGGATCCTCTTAATTTATTTCTAGTGCATCTCATGAGGCTTTTGCATGAACCTTGAAACCATGCCTACTACATATAAAATATTGAACCTGATATGAGTCAAATAGACTAAATTGTTAACTTTTTGATACAAGGTTGCATCAACTAATGGTGTAGTACAATCAACCTCAAGCTTGACTCTAGATAAAGAGAGAGTTGAAGATGTCTTCTAGTCAGTCACATGAAATTGAGCAAGTAGATCAAGAGTATACTTGGGTTGTGCAAGAGGGATCCCTAAGTTAGATTGTGAAATGCCAATACCAAGGAAGTAATGTAGTAAACCCAAGTTTTTAATGTTAAATATGTCTTTTAGATCTAACTTCATTATTGTAGTAGTGGATGAAGAGCTCCCAATGATCAAAATATCATCAACATAAGGTACTAACATCAACAATGAATCATCTTGTCATAAGAGATATATAATAGGATATGAATGACACCAAGTGAAACCTAAAGCTAGGAGGAAGTAATTTGTTTTGGTGTACCAAGCCCAAGGATCCTATTTAAGGTCATAGAGGGATTCCCTAAGTCTGAAAACTAAGGATGAATCATGAATGAACCCTAGTGGTTGTTCCATGTAGATCTCCTCCACGAGGTCCTTATGAATAAAATCACTCTTCACATCCATTTGGTGCACATCTTAACCATGTGCTATGGAAATAGCTTGAGATTAAGTCAAATTGAAGTCATTTTGATCATGGGTGTAAAGGTATTTGTGTAGTCAATGCTAACAACTTGTAAAAACCCTTTTCAACCAAATGTGCCTTGTACTTATCAACTAACACATCTATGGAAATCTTGGTATGATACATCCAGCTACATCAAACCATCTTCCTTCCCTTAGGAAGTGGATTTAAGTACCAAGTGTGATTTTTTATTAAGCAAACATATTCCTCATGCATAACACTATCCCACCCATGTGTTCTTGATGTCTCTTAGAATGTTTTTAGTTTAGAGGCTAAGGCATAGAAAGCATGTGGCATACTCTAATAGTCTAATCGAGTATGTCTATCATCTGTTGGATTCCCTACCCAAGTGCCTAGACACTTTGAAGTGTCTATTTATACCAAAGAGGATGACAAGTGGGTGAGTTAGGTGTTGAAACATCATCCTGAAAAGTTGTCTAGAAATGGATGAATATGAATCCACATTGTTGTCCTCACTATCAGAATTGGAAGAAGAAGAAGACTCTGACTCAAGAATTTGGTGTGGATGGTTTGAATTGTCAAAAGAATTATCAAATTCAAATGAGTCAACAATAGAAGGAGAAATGTTAAGTATAAGGTTAGTAGGACTATCTTGAAACTTAGCACTCCTCTCAATGGCAACTCATGTGTTATCAGGTGGAGTAGGCAATAACCTTTTACACTATTTGGATAACTTGCAAAGATATAAGGTTTAGATTGAGGTTCCATTTCCTTATGATTTTTCTTTGGTATACATTTCATGTCTAGATTGAAGACCCTAAAATTCTCAATCAATGGTTTCCAACCTATCCAAGATTCAAAGGGATTGATTCCCTTCAAGGTTTTATGAGGAACTTGATTCTGCATATAACAAGTATAGTTGATTGCTTTTATCCAATATTGTGGTGTAATGCCCCTAGAGTGTATCATACAGTTAGAAATCTCTTTTAAGGGTCTATTATTAAATTCTAAAACATCATTCTATTAGGGGAGTATAAAAAACTATGCACTACAAGTCTATCCCCTCTACTATACAAAACTACTCAAACATGTTGACATACTCACCTCTATTGTTTGTCTAATGAATAGGTTTGATAAATTTTCCTGACTATTTTTCAATAAGAACCTTGAAGTCTAAAAATTTGTTGAAGACTTTAAAAAAAAATTAAGTAGACCCATGTGTATCTAGAGAAGTCATCTATGAAAGTGAGAACATATCTTACCTTAATGAAATATGGATGGGGAAATACCCTTGATACATTACTGTGAATAAGCTCCAAATCCTATGTATCCCTCTAACATTTTCCTTTGTCAATTTTCTCTTTAGGATGCTTCCCAAGGGTGCAACCCTCACAAAGACCCTTAGAGAATCTAACTCTAGGAAACCCTGTCACCATATCTTACTAACTTAGTTGCTCAAAGTTGTACTAATTAAGGTGATCAAACCGCTCATATCATAATTTTCTAACTCCATTTGAATGAGTAATTAATTTCATAAACAAAACATTAGGTGCAAAGAGAGAGAAGGTGTATGTAACCTAGCTTAATGATCAACCCTTCCCAAAGCTATCAAATTATAGAACTTTGTGCCACTTATCTGAATTGAGTTTGAAGATAAATGAACTTTCATGCCCTTCTCTATATCGATAATATGATACATTGATAGGAGATTAGTTGAAAGAGAAGGTACATAAAATGTTTATGAAATTTCTACCTTCAACTGCAACAAACTATTTTTTTGTAACTGATGGTGGAGTGTCATCACTCTATAGCATCAAAAAATTTACTCTCTTAAGGTGAAAGTACAATTTCATGCTTTATTTGTCCAACTAGTTTTAGTATCCTCTCCATTAATGTATTTTAGAGACATTCCCTAGCCTTAACCTTTCCTATCAACCTAGGAGAACATGTCAGTGCTACCCTAAAAAGTGACTTATCAATCATATTTCATCAAATTAACCTCAAAAAGTGTTTTTTTTTTTTTTTCTGAATAATTCCTAATTAAGCAAAACCTAAACTCATAAATCATATTTGAATGTGTGCAAAAGAGTTAGAAAGGGGTGCTAGCACCCTATTCTAGGTGTTTTTCCTAAAAAAATTGATTTCTCATTTTTGTCGATCTCTAATTTCAGGGATGTGAATTCAAATTTGGGTATCGGTGGTAATTTAATTCTAAAAATTGAAATTATATGAGTCATCCTACACTTTAATTTATTCCTATGTTCCACTATAAATACATGAATTATTATTTCAAATTAAAAGAATCAATTACAATACAACAAAGCTCTACCAAAATACACCCATTTTTATAGATTTACAAGCAAGTTTCAAAATTAATCAAGCTAACACAATGATTGGAGTTTGATATCAATGGAAGGACATGATGGGACCTGCATTTTTGGAGATAGCTTTGGTTTCCTTCAAGCACCAAATGAATTATTTTCATAGTGTTCTCATCTTCAACTTTGATCTCCTTGCTACCCAAAATAAGGTAATTGCATATTTGGATTTTTCCTAAGGTATTTGACTTTCTCTTGGGTTGATCTTGCTTGTGTCATTTAGTAATCCCTTTCTAACACACTTGAGTTGGATTTTTATTGTTTTAGCTCATTACATCCTTAGAGGCACTTAAGACCTTAGGAGTACACACATTCTATCAATTAATCAATTGACAATTTATGGAAATAAAAATACCAAAACGAGGGTTTGACCAAAGAAATCTCCTATATAGCCACCTATTTCCCCCTCTTTTTGTGATTTTACAGGTTCATATCCAAACACAACAATTAGCAAAGTAGAATAGTAGAGTACGAACCTATAGGTTTTAGGCCAAAAAGTTATAGATCATGATCTACAGTTCTCAATCAAGGGCACTATTTCCCTTGAACTCCCAATTTAGCTTTAAATTTTTAGAACAAGTGCACAAAAATCTACCCAAGTTCTTATATTTGTCTTTAATATGTTCACGACTTTTATTTTTCGTCTATGCAAATAAATTATATTTTCAGATTTGGTGTCATAGTTATTTAAATCAATTAAATCCCCATTAAATTCAATAAATTTCTAAGACAACAAAAGAACAAAGTTCAAGACCATAGATTGGCTCTCTTTTTAGGTTGTTAGCCAATATTATTACCTTTTCTACTTAGATACTAATGTTGATCCAAAGAAAGATTGATCTTAGTAATCTATACACTAGGTCTAGGATCTCTTTTTCCATATCACATTTTGGTGAACCTAACATATCCTACACTTGGAAAATTTCTGATTTATTGTTCCTTAAATATGAAATTTTTGATCAAAATAATTTCTAAATTTGAGTCTCTTTATGTTTGCAAAAAAGTGTTCTTGTATTGAAAAGAAAGTGTGTTTCTTTCAATTTTTCCAATAAGATTTGAAATATTGTTCATTTTAATTTCAATAATACAATAGATCTATAGATACATTACATATAAATTTTGAATTATTGCATGAATTGGTGGAAAATATGAGCATTTTTGGAAATATTGCAAATCCTAGTTCATTGCATTAAGACACATTTTACAATCTGTATTAGACCTAGACTATCACAATCTTAGACCTCTTTTTACTGTATTAGTTGTCAAAAAAATTAAAAATTCAAAAGCTCGTACCTCTAGTCTAGGGCACTAGCACCCTTGAACTGCTTAATTTTAACCAACTTTTAGATACATACTAATATTTGTCTTTTTTTGTGAAATTCTAAAACATGTTTTTGAAAACTATGTCTATAACAAACTTGATTTGTTGTATTTGATTATAACTCATCTTAAAGAGCATAAACATAAAATTAAACCTTATAATTAATGTTGTAGTTAATCTCTTGGATAAAAAATAACAATCTAATCATGTTAAATCTTTTTCTACAAGTTTTCTATGCATATGATGAGCCTTTTAGTAGCGATGATTTTGATGAAGCCCTTGATGATTTCATCTCATCTAAATCATCCACTAAGACTCCAAAAGCTTCAAAATGTCAAATATTAATAAACAATAAATGATTCAATTACACCACAATTGATAATTCCTCACCCTCCTTCACATAAACTTCAACTGCAAAATCAACTTGTGCTTATTATTAGACCACTTCTATGTTGGAAAATTGAAGGTATTATTGTAGCTTTAAACTTGTACACCTATGAGACTGTAGATTTAATTAAGTGTTCTTTGTCACAATTCTTTGTAAATGATTTTAATCTGTTTAGATTCATTTTACCAATGGTAGAAAGAGATAGAATATTGTAGAAGAATGAGACAAGAAGATAGAAGTGACACAACATATACATGGAGAAACCATTTTAGGAAAAAACTCCACCACCAGAATCAATAGTGCTTGTATTATTTAACCTTAGAACAAGATTACAATAACACTATATCAATCCTTGATTGATATGCTTCCTTTTCTTCAACAATCCTTCTTCACAACTTGCAAATAAACTTTGTTACACTTTTTGCAGCACAAGCTATCCATGCATTCCATGTGACCAAGAATGAATCCACACATCCCATGCCATGCTTCAAACCCTCACACATGCACAAGCTCAACCTGCAAACTTGCAACAATCTCTGATTCTTGAAACTCTCTTCAACTTGCTTCAATTAAATAGATAATTATGAACATTGTAAACTCCAAAGAATTGACAATTACAGGAGGATAAAGATCCTCACAAGTATCTACGCCATTCTTGTGCAAGAAAATTTCTTCTGTGAAAAACAATGTCAAACCAAGTCCTTCATCAATTTGGGCATCCCAAACTAAATACTTTTAACTAATTGTTGGTTTTGAAAATATCTTCTAAGCTTCTACTCAAATTTGGTGCCCAAGAATAGGCCCACTTAACTCAGCCTTGTAAATATCTTCTCATGCAAAAGATGTTAACTCCAAGATGCCAACTTGGGTGCCCAAGGTGGTTCCAAGTCAATCTTTGTTAACTGAAACATATATCTCCACCATTCATGCAAAACATCATGCATGACTGATCATCCCTTGTTAACTAAAAGTATCAACCTATTATCTGTCATGCAACTAAAGTCATTAGTCATGCAACTCAAGTCAACTGAAGTCAACTACATGCAATTGAAGATAACTAAACTGAGTTGAACTAAACTAAACTAGACTAAACTAAAACTAAAACTTAACTAATAGCGCCACTCCACATAGGGTGATCCCACAAAGCTGGTTTACAATTTTTGGGAGATTTTTATTTTTGCTGAAATCACATATTTTTAGAAAATATAATGATTTAAGCCTTTAAAAGTTTCATTGAAAGCATTCCAATTGAAGAGGGTTTGATCAAACTACCTTATATCAAACCCCCTTGGATAGAACCCCGCTAGTTTTAAACCATACCTATAATAGAGTCTCCTTTACACCTATCAAAATGTTGATAAAAAACAACTTTTGATTTACCTTTTGGGGGATCAAATGAATTCATTTAAAATTTATTTTTTGGAAGTATGAATTCCTTATTATAAGCTCCCCAAAAAGTATAATTTTAAATAAACTGAATTTTATTATTATATTTATTTTTTATTTCTTGTGAATGTAGGTTTTTCACCGAAAATCAAACTCCTTGTTTTGCACATGTGGAAAAATAGAAGATTGTCAATTTTTTTTTTTGAAAAATATGAATGCACCAGATATTGAAGTCCTTGATCCAACAAAAAAAAAACAAATTGAATTTTGATACATACAAAAAAATTACAGCTATACGGTCACGCTATATGCGAATTGTAATTGGTTTGACTTTGAAACTTGATTAAAGAAAAAAATAATAATAAAAACTATCTAACCAAGTGGAAGCACTAGATATCAGAGTTACCAATCTAAATTCAAAAGAATTAGAATTTTATCCTTCATGGAAAAAAAGTTATGTGTTAAATGGTGAGCATCACTTTTTTTAAATGTTATTTTTTGAAAAAAACTACTTTTCGAGGGAGATGGAAAAAGAAGTACAATCTAATTCCAAAAATTTTGAAAAAAATATATTTAGAATCTACAGACAAAATTTCATGAAACTCTACTTTGCATCATCTTCAAATTCCTCACAGTTTAGCAGCTATAGGTGCTCGAAAGTGAAGGTTTAGTTAAAAAAAATTATTTCAATGTCCAGTTTGGCCAAAAATTGTAAACCACTATTGTGGGATCACCCCATACATTGTGAATATCAATCCCTACTTTATAAGAGCAAGACATGCATTACATAAGAGTTATCAATTCTCCAAACAATTAACTGATACAAGGTGGGTCCCACCTTCCATGTGGGTGCCCCATGTGTTCCTATTTTGTAGGAGCTATTCTTGGGCATCCCCACATGCTCCTATCATTTAGGAATAATTATAAATGTCAATTTACATGTTCATTTCATTTGAATTTAATATCTTTATAATCCTAGTGTTGGGGAACACTTTCCAAGGACTTAGGAGATACATAAAATATGTTTAGGATTGCAATTAAATGGCATCCTATTCCCAATATTCTAGAAACAAAAAGAAATCTCATGGTCATATCTTAAACTTTGGAAGACAATTGACTCAATGTAATCACATACAACAATATGTATCATAGCAACATCATTACCATATCATTTCCCATACATACAACCTAGGAAACAATAAACAAAAAAGCAAACATCAATTATTTCATCATCAATCTCATTCTTGTAGCTTGTTCTCCCTCTCGCACCTCATTTTCCTCAACATAATGGTAAGGAGTATGATCTTTTTGAGAAGCTCCATGCTACTCTAACTAAGATTATGTTGTGGGAATCAATTCAAACCTCACCTACCTATCATAACATGCTCTAGGAGGCTTTATAGAAGATTTTTGTGCCACCTTATGCTAAGCCAAATGATATAGAAGCCTTACTTTAGGTATGAATTCAATGAATTTAGACATTATCTTCCATCAAAGTGAGTTAGCTCTGATTGAAACTCAAAAATGATATGATGCCTTAATCATATTTGTGGTCGTTAATAAAATTGGGGTTAGGCATACCCTTATTGATAATGGGCCAAGTCTTAATATTTTGAGCATTGATCTCTTAAATAAGATTTGTGTGGATAAATCTCTCATTCAACTCAATGCTTTATCTATTTTTGGTTTGGATAATGTTGGTAGGAAACTATTAGGAACAATCACATTACCTATTAAGGTAGGTCTCATAGTTTTACCTACCTTTATTCATTTTATTCCAAATGCTCTCTCATGTAATATTCTCCTTGGAATACCATGGATTCATATTATGTGAGGAGTTCCTTCAACCCTTCACCTTATAATGAAGTATGCATATAACAAGGTTTATATGGTGAAGGCTGGTCCTAAATCCAAAAGTTGTTTGCAAACTAAAATAGGACATAAGAAACCTTCTAATACATTGATTTTATCCTCAAAAAATGAAGGTCTATGTCTTTCAATGATAAGGACAAGGATGATTGTGACTCGCCCACGACTAAAATATTTTGTGATGATTGGGTTTCATTATATTTACACCTACTTTCATGGGAGAGTATAAAATCTCACTATCTACACCTAAAGAATCAAAGGAAACCATAGTGGCATCTACATAATCTTTAATGGGACTCTCCTCAAACATATAATTTACAACTTCTAGTAATAAAAATGATACTAGTTATACATCCACTTTTGATGATTACAATTATGAAAAAACACCTTCTTCAAAGGAAATGGAATCTATTTATGGAAGAGGATTTAAAATTTTGTCTCAATTTTGCTATAATGGTAATGGTTCTAGTAAAAAGGAACAAGGTATCAAGTTCCATCTAGAATTGAACACATAAGGCATGAAAAATGGTCTTGCGTATTGCCCTTCAAAACCCACCAAAGCTTACCATAGACCTTCACTTAGTGTGAACACAATAACACAAGATCTTCCTAAGGCATTGCTCAATTTAGTTCATCCTAAATTGATAAGTACAAACAAAAATATTTCATTGGACATATTTCTAAGTAATGAATCCTTAGCAGAAAATTTGGGAATGCATGACAATTTACCTAAGTAACATCATGATCATGGATTTCCTTATTGTCTAAATGTTGATGCTTACTTTGGGAAATATGCTTGTATATCAAATGATATGGTAGATTATCAATTCATACCCCAAAATTTCTCTAATATTCCAAACGTAGTAGTTCATTACTTGTAGGAGATATTGTTGATGTCTTGATGGATCCATCTAACTTGGATAAGGTTATTTTAATTGGGAAATTCCTTGACTCTACTGAACAACAAGAACATTCTACACTTTTACATGAGTTTTCTAGATTGTTTGCTTGGTCCTATTCAGATATGTCTAGTATAGATCCTATGGTAGTTACACATAACATTATTTTACAAGATGATGCTAAATTGGTGAGACAAAAGATTCGTAAAATGAATCCCAAAGTGGATTTGTTGGTTAAGGTTGAGATTGAAAATATTCTACAAGCTAGTTTCATCTACCCTATCAACAATTCAACTTATATATCAAACATTGTGGTCATTGCAAAACCTGATAATCATATTCAAATGTGTAAATATTTTCATGACCTTAATAAAGAATCTTCGAAAGATGGTTTTCCTCTACCTAACATAGATATGATTTTTTATTATATCATTGGGCATGCTATACTTTCATTCGTGGATGGATTCTCTAGATATAAGCATATCTCTATCAATCCTTAAGACCAATACAAAACCACTTTTATTACACCTTGGGGAACATTTTGTTAGGTTGTCATGCCATTTGGATTAAAAATGTTGGAGCAATGTATCAAAGGGATATGACATTAATATTTCATGATTTTATCCATAACATCTCAAAGGATTATTTCAATGATATCTTGGCCAAATCTTTATCATGTAAAGATCATGTTAAAATCCTCTAAATTTTTTTTGAGAAAATTCGTAAATATAACATGTGGTTGAATCCTAGAAAATGTGTCTTCAATGTGGATAGTGGAAAATTATTAGGTTTTATTGTGTCAAATTGGGGTATTGAATTGGAAAAAATAAAATTGATGTTGTAATAAACATGCCACCTAAAAACATCTCTCAACTTTAAAGTTTACAAGGAAAGATTCAAGCTATCCATTATTTTTTGCATCATTGGTGGATCAGACTTTACCCTTCACTTAGTTGCTTAAGAAATATACTCATTGTAAATGGAACGAAGATTTTCAAAAATCCTTTGATAATTTAAAGCAATGTTTGGCTAACCAACCTATTTTACAACCGGCTACCTTATGGTGTCCTTTTATTCTAAATTACATTTTTTCTTCATCTAATGGCCTTGTTGCACTTTTAGAGCAACATGATGATAATGGTAAAGAATTTCATGTTTACTACATTAGTTGAACATCGATCAATTATTAAACACAATACATGAAAACATAAAATAATATTTGGCTCTTGTATTCATTGCAATTAAGTTGAGATTATTTTTTAAATGTTGAAGCACATGTTGTTAGAAATTTTGATCCATTGAAACTTTTTTTCTCCAAAACTAGTTTATCGGGATGCTTAGCCAAATGGGTAATGTTGTTAATAGAATTTGATCTAAAATTTGTCTCCCAAAAGGCGATTAAGGGTCAAGCGTTAACCAACCATTTAGCTAAGGCTACCTCACCATTAGCTTTACCAAACCAAGAATCATTTCTTGATGATCATGTCTTGTCCTTAGAATAAAACAAAAAAGAGGATTTATATTTTGATGGTTTTAAGTGTCAAATTGGCTTTGGTGCTAATGTTATATGATTACCACCTTCAAGTAAGCCAATTCACTTATATTATCATCTAAATTTCCTATGCACTATTAACATCACAACATATAAAGCTCATATTGTTGGTTTGCATGCAACATTGTCTCTTAGTATTCAACATCTTCGTATATTTGGAGATTCTCAATTAAACATAAAAATATTAATGGATCTTATCAAGTAAACAAGATAAACTATCTCAATACCATGACCTAGCATTAGAGATATTAAAGTGTTTCTCTTTGTATACTATTAAAAATATTCCACATAAAGATAACTGAAATGCAAATGCAATGAAGAGCATCACCTCCCTTATATCTCTCGACGATTCATCTACGAAATTTAAATTTACTATTTATAATGTCACATCACCATAAATATTGGAAGATGCTAAAGATGAGACAAATTGTTGTTTAAATAATTCAAAGGAATGGTACTCCCATATATTTCAATATTTACATGATGGTATTTTTCTTGATCCTATCACAAAAACACTTGAGCTCACATCAAAACTCGCATCACGATACATAATTTTAGCGAATGTATTATATTAAAGGGCGTATAATGGTCTCCTTTTGCATTGCCTTAGCAAATAGAAGATCCCCATTGCTCTTCAAGAAGCTCATTGAAGTGCTTGTGGAAGATATTTTGGTGGTCAATATTTGGTTTAGAAGTTACTTCACATTGATTATTATTGGAAAAATATGGATCAAGATTCTTTTACCTTCATGAAGAAATATCCTAAGTGTCAACAACATAATAATTTGATTCATGCTCCTGCTTATGAACTTTGTGCCCAAGTATCTATTGGGACATTTTCCATGTGGGGCTTGGATCTTATTGGTAAAATTTCTCCTCCTTTTCAAGTACATACTTTTATCATTACAGCTACAAATTACTTCACAAAATGGGTTGAAGTGGTTCCACTTCAATCTACAACAACTGAAGTTATTTGTCACTTTATTCTAGATAACATCATATCATGATTTGGTCTTCCTTTTGCTTTATTTTCAGATAATGGTACATCATTTAAGAAGAAATAAGTGAAGAATTTCTTGGAAAAAATTCACATACAACATTTTTTTTCTACACCATATCATCCACAATCAAATGGACAAGTGGAAGCTTCTAACAAAACAATTGAGTAAGTATTACAAAAAATTGTTAACAAACAGAGCAAAGATTGGCATACTCAACTCTCCTATACATTGTGGGCCTATTGTAAAAGTGTTTGTATGGCTATAACAACTACTCTATACAACATGGTGTATGGTGTTGATTTTTTCGTGTCTTTGGAGTTAGAAATTTCTTTATTATATATTTCTCTCAATGACACTTCTTATAAAAGAACAATAGCTTCAACAACTTGAGATGCTCCATGAACAACATATATATGGTCTCAAACATCTATAAGCTTGTTATGAAATTCTTCAACGTAAATACAATGAATACATTATCCACCATTCATTTAAATGTGGTGACTTGATGCTTTACAAAAATCAACACAATGTGAATACCACACCAGGAGAAAATGGATAGTTTAGCCCGAATTGGTTGGGTCCCTATATCATCAATGAGGATTATGGATTGAGTGCATATAAGCTCTCCACAATGGACAATACGCAACACAAAGAACCCATTAATGCTATGCATTTACATAGATTTTATGCTTATATTTTGAATAGTATGTCAATTTTTAAAGCATGTAGATTAGGTTAGATAGATTTACTTTCTATTTAATGTTGTATTGCTTCATTCGTGAAAAAAATTTGTGTGTCTTGGATATTAGAGTAATTTCTTGAAATTTGATGATTACTCGTTGGACATACTATTCAATAAATTGGGTACCATGTTAATTAGATCACTATAGTATTTAATTTTTCAAATTAGATCATAATGGCATCTAGTTTAACATGTGTGTACCTAGTAAGAATGTGGTGTTTAATTAATTGTTTTATTAAATTGTTTAGTTAGATCACATCATCCATTTCCATATATCAATTAGATCATTGTTGTATTTATTATATAATCTTGATTATATTATTTAATTAGATCACAAATGTATCTAATTCACTATATATGTTGGCATTTTAAGAAATATAATTATGTTCTTAAATTAGATCACATATAGTGCAAAAGCATTAAATAAACACATACATAGAAAATAAAAAGTGCTCATATATGCATCATAACATTCATATACATTCTCATATCACCACATCAACAAAATGTGGTGTGACATACAAAATCACATCATCATCTTGCAAGCCTATGGCTACCAAACTCCTTGGGGCTTAATGATGGTGTTCGGTGAGAGACTATAGATCATGAGTAGCTCCTAGAGCCACTTCCTGACAGTATGGTTGTGAGATCAACCCTAAGCTTTCCATCAGCCTCAAGTGATGTTGTATATTATTGCTAAAGTCAATCTCTCTTAGCTTACAACTCTATCTAGATCTTCCTATAGGATTGCATGTATGTGATCATCAATAGGACACTGGTCTCTCTCCTTGAGCTCCTTAGATGCAGCTCTTAGTTGTTTTATGGGATCAAACACATCTTTGTGACATCTTGCACTCTATGGTGGTCTATACTCAGCCCACACTGGTTGACATAGTTGCACATCAGGAATCATCTGAGTAGTCACTTGATCCATAAATTCGAGCCAATCTCAAGTGCCAATTGCAAAAAAAATCATAGAATAATGTAAAAAACCATCATATAATGCATAAATCAAAATTAAGTACTACATCTAGTATGCTATAAATGTTAATTTCTATAACCCAACAACAGATTAATTGCACAATAAATTCACATAAAGAAATATGATTTATAACAATTAACACAACTAGGTTAATTAACAACTAATAACAGTGGAAGCAAAAATAACAGAAGCCAATCACAAATATACAATAACATAGATATACCTAGGAAACCCCAATGTGGGGAAAAACCTACAAATGTTGGATCTTCTATTCAGCCTAACAACAAGCTTTTCTTTCAAAAATACAATATGATTTTTCTACAACAATCTTACATATATAGAGCCCAACTGCTTTACTTAGCATGCAAGAAAAGAATCTTTCCTTCCATTCTTTTGCTTTAAATCACACATAAAATCACTCTTGTATTTATCCTATCCTCATAAACTCGAAAACATTCTATTAAAGAATAAAAAAAAATGTTGTTGAAAACCCAACTCGAGTTGCTTCAACCACATCCCACCTTTCGAGCTAGAAAATCAACACTCCCTCTTAGTGAGGAAGGTGTTCTACACAACACCCAATTTGTCCCTGAAGAATTCAAACCTACTCTTCATCAAGGCCTTGGTCAGGATATCTGATATATGTTCATCTGTAGGAATGTACTAGAGCTTCACTATCCCCTTCTCCACACAATCTCTAATAAAGTGGTACTCAATCTCAATGTGCTTTAACTTGTCATGAAACACTGGATTCTCAAAGAGTTTGATACTATAGACACGTAAAATGTACCAATTGATGCTATGCACTGGATCCTAATTTTTAACTAACATCGCTTAATCTTGAATCACCCTCTTCTCTAAATCATTTAATCGAATAACCCTATTTGATTAAATTCATCAAAATTCCTCTCTTAATTAAATAAATCAAACTTATTTGATTAAGTCATTCTTTCTCATTAATTAAATAAATCATTTTATTTGATTAATTCTATAGTCTCTATTTAATTAAATAATTCATTTTATTTAATTAAATCTCTAAAGTCAATCTATTAAATTAAACATTTATCTAATTTAATCTAACATCATCCCCTTTAGTTAAATAAATCAAAACCTTTAATTAATTAAATCTAAATCTTTATTTGATTTAAATTAACCCAAAAATTAAATCAAATGGTCACATCAACTAATCTCCTCTTGTTTTGGTCAAATCCTAATTAAAACTAATGCTAATCGATGTCACATCCTCTAGATAATGCAACTTGCATAATAAATCATTTATTTTGATTTATTAAATCATCATTTTCCCTCAACAAGGCATCACAAGGGAATATTCTTCCAAATTTAAAAATCCCTCCAAGTGGGATAAGTCCTTTCAATGAGGCATCTATTTCATCTTACATGTCCTTTTGCCTTGAGCCAAGTGGCTATAACTCCACCTTCTCTTCCCTCCAACATATCATTTCACTAATTTGAAATTACACCTAATTGCATTTATGGGCACATTCATGAAAATGTGCACATCCTTTGCCCATTCACATCTTGACAAGTGGCACTTGCCCATTAGATGTTGAATGATCCCACATTCATCCCTTTTGCCTCTTCTCTCATCATTTTCTTCTATAAATAGAGAGGTTATCCTTTGTTTTGATCATCCACAATTTGAGAAAACTTATTATACTCAATTTCATCCTCAAGCATATCCATTTTATCAAGTTTATAGTTAGGCTATTGCAGGTTTTCTTCATGGAGCTCAATTGAACCAATCACCAAGTGGATCAATCTTCATCAAATCATCACAAGCTTGCATAGGAGTTGGGAAAGGGCCAATTTCCACATCAAATTGCCACCAATTCCCCCATGGGATTGAGAGTTTGCACGTTTTAAATAGGATTTGATCTATTTCTTGTTTTGTTCTTCATTTTCTCCTATTTTGAGTATTGTTAGTAAATTTCATGGGGAATATTAGTTCTAACTTGTATATGGATCTAATATTCTCTTTGTTTTCTATGTTTGTGTGGGTCTAGGGTTGGGGTTCACAAATTGGCACTAGAAGGAGGGAGAATTTGAAGATTCAATCATTTTTTTCTCAAAAATTTCATCATTTTTTTGCTAACATTTGCATCTACAGGAAATTGTGCTGCTATCAATCCAGCGGTGCCATATAGTGTTGCTATCAGTCCAGTGGCACCATATAGCAACGCTTCAAAATACAAACTATGTTGCTCAGTCTTTCCCACCCAGAATTCAAATTTTCTAACTCTGCCACTAGGTCAGTTTACGATCACTGACTTTTTCAAACTACAAAATGTGCTACTGAGAAAAATAGCACCGCAATCATGCTCTCTGGTTTTACTGTAGAGCATCGGTGTTTGACAAGCAGTGCCATACAACACCGCTAACTTTCTCAAACTACGCCGCCTATGTGGACTGTGCCACTGGAGTGGAGTAAAAATCTCAAATTGACTCAATTTTGACATGTGCTTTTTCATTCCAGTTGCTTTAGGTCACTAACTAGTTTTTCTAACCTTTGTTTTGTAGTTCTAATTAGCTTTTGCAGGTTGGTTTAATTAGGGTGAAGGTGGAAAACAAAGCAGAAGGTTGCATTATGACATCATTTTCTCATTACATCAAGTGTTTTTTGAACACTTTTGTGTTTTTTTAACACTTTTGGAGAACTCATAATATCTCTCCTAAGGATTTGTTATCTTTCATGTTCTTAGGATACACTAAATTTCTTTTGGGCTCTAAAAAGAACACTGCAAAAGCTTTCAATTTTTCTACAAAGCGATAAAAAGAACTTTAGACAAACTTACTAGATTTTGTTTAAGGTTAACAATTGAACAAGCAACTTACATCTTTCCTTTTGGTGCTTTAAAAAGAATCAAATCATTGCTTTGAAAAAGATTAAAATGAACAAGTGCTTCTATGTTTTGTAATCTCCTACCCAAGGTAATATCATCAAAAAGACATATGTGCTTCTCTCACACCTCACGGTGATCTTGAGAATCAAAAGGATTTTTGATGATATTAAGTTGTGTAAGTGATTTCCTTCACACTTCAATTTGGGTTTAAAATTGGACAAATCTTGTGAGTGTGAGTGGAACATATCGCGTGTGTTCTCTCTTTGTTTCTAAACAAAGATTGATCGAACTACAGATGTGTTTGCTCACTTTTGTTTATCTTAGAGGGCATGCCTTGGGGAAAAAGTAATCACCCAAGGGAACGACCCAACCGGTAACACACTAAAGCCAAGTGACTTCCAGCCGGTATATAAGAAAGGGTATTTGTTGAAAGGCAAGTATCACACGGATGGTTCTGACGAGAAGGGAAGCAATGGTCTCTCACCACATGGATCACCTCCTAAAAATGGAATGCCTACATTAAAACCCTTGTTTAGAAAAGGCCAAAATCCTTGATCTATTTGTTGTTGCAAGAACGATCATTCTGAAGTCGTCCCACATTTTTACGGCTCTTAGTAGAAATGAAAAGTATGCCATGGGAGTTTCATGGGTACTGATGCTTGGTTGACCTGAGAAGTGAGTGCACTGTAAGGGGGAGCCTGTGTGATCAAGCATCTAATCATTCACTAAGAGTAGGTGTAGCTGGAGAAATCCAAGTAGGAACTCAACAAATACAGTCTTTCATATCCATAGGATTGTGCATGTTCTTGAATCAAAACACCTTGCTTGAGCGAAAACATTGGAAAAACAAACATTCAACATGAACACCAAATTTCAAACCCTTTGGAGAAGCAAATATCTTTGAACGAATCCACGTGCTATTGCTTTCCCTTGGGATACCCATCCTTAGAGGCTTCTAAGCATACGAATTACACCTTAATTTTCTTCCCTAAGGTCAACAAACTTTTTCCTTGAATTTCTTTGGTTTCCACCTAATACACTTTGTGGGTTAAGGGGAAACTTGAGCCATTAGACACTACAACAAATCCCTATGATTTTCTCCATTTTTTGCTCCGTTTCTTGCTTCCACCCACTGTTTTAATGTATTTTTTTCCAATTTTTTTGAAAACGTCAATGCTATTTATCAGGATGGCACTATTTTTGGCATCTATTTGCACCCATCAGGACAAGTCGGTGCTAATTTTGGTGCTACTTGGTGCTAACATTAGTGTCGCCTTTAGTGTTGATATTGGCTTCGAGTGGGGTGCCACCATTAGCACCGCATTTGGCTTTGAGTTTAGCTTCGAGTTTAGCACCACTTTTAGCTCTAACCTTAGCTTCGAGTTTAGCTTCGAGTTTAGCGCTAGTTTAGACACCCCTATGTCGAAGAGACTTATTTATATGTCTCATCGATGATGTAAAATAGTGAAATTTCAAAAAGATATAGGCATATCGAGGAGAGAATCACTTACGTCACATCGACAAGGTATATCTACAAGTGCTCGATGAAACAAAACTCTTGGATATAACGAAGTAATGTCGATGAGACATTGATATATTGGTAATAAAAATAAGATTGTCTCATTGACACTCCTCAAGTAATGATCAAAACCATACACTACTATACTGCTAGGAAGGTGAGAAACATATGCAATAGAGCGAAATACACTACAACCCCGCAGCAAGAAGGCTTGAGCAAGGCGGTAGTGTGGTAAACAATAAAAGGGAAGGGAAAAACACCACCATATCGTAGCGATAATCATGAGTCTCCCTGACATGGCAGAATTACACCGATATATAAAGAAATACTGCCGAAGGAAAATATCAATGAGACAATGGCATATCAACAAGAGATATTAACTTGTCTCATCAACACCGACAACCAATATCAGAGGAACATAAGATCTAATGTTGATGAGACATTGAGATATCAGTAAGACAAATAAGATTGTCTCATCGACACTCTTCAATTAATGATCAAAAGCATACACCGCTATACTATCGGGAAGGTGTTATGAAATAACTTGCACAATAGAAGAATATGATATGAAATATGCTGTGAATACTCAATAATAACTGAGAATAACAAGCCACTTCGAGGGGGAAAACCTCCAAATATCTCTAATGAGAACACACTTCACAACTTAATGATGAAATAAGACTCACAACCTCCTATATATACCTATTTATGCCTAGGATAGCCACCTAGGCCAGAGCTTAGATACACCTATATAAGTCTTAGGCTGACCTACACAACTAAAATAACAATATACTAATGATAATATGACTTAATGAGAGTTAAAGTAATACAAACTGGAGCTATTCATGGCAGTGTACAATAATATTAAAAGGCATTAGCATGCCCCCTTCCTTGAAGCATTGTCCTCAATGCTAATCAAGTTTGGAAATTTTGGATGAACTCCTGGAGTCTTCCCATGTGGCATCTTCAGTGGTAAATTCTTCCATTGAATTAGGATGCTTTCGATTGATAGTTCATTCCCTCTAGAAGCTTCTTTGGTATTGTGTTTAATGGATGCCTCTGGTTCAAAATAGTTCTTCCTACTTCATCCAGCTCGAGTGTTGTTTGAGTGGAATATTATGCCCAATTACCTTCTTCAAACAAGAAACATGAAAAGCTGGATGTATCTTTGTTGTTAATTGCTTGGCGCTCAAGCATGAAACTAACACTCTGCGATCTTCGCATGATTTAGTTATGGACCATAATACTTTGGAGACAACTTATTATTTCTTTCTTTGCTGCTTTAATTGGTTACTTTTCTTGCAGGCTGCAATCCTTAAAGAAGACCCAATCCCAACTTCAAAACTTCTTTCACTATGATGTTGGTATGTACATTTGTTTTACGTTTGATTTTGTGCCATGGCTGGAATTCTCCTTAGTCACGAAGTACTTGTTGTTGATGAAGCAAGTGGTCTTCTCTTTGACTCTTGGGGACATATGGTGATGATGTGATGGAAGGAGGATGATATCCATAAAGTGCCAAGAATGGAGACATTTTTGATGAGCTATGAAAAGAAGTGTTATACCACCATTCCACAAGTGGTAGCCAATCTACCCACTGAGACTGTTTCTCTGAAGTGAAACAACGTAGATATCCTTCCAAACACTTATTAACAACCTCTGTTTTCCCATCTGATTGAGGGTGGTATGAAGGGCTAAGAGCCAATTGAGTACCCAAACATGAGAATAAATCTTTCCAAAAGTGACTAGTGAAGATAGGATCACGATCACTAACAATAACTTTAGGTGTACCATGCAGCTTTTGGATATTCTCCAAAAAAGCTTTAGCCATTGCACTTGTTGTAAAAGGATGTGCTAATGCAATGCAATGTGCATGTTAGTGGAAGCGATCAACTACCACCATGATGACATTACTGTGCTAGATTTGGGAAGCCACATGTGGGGGTCCATGGATACCTCTTCTGTGGCTAGGAATGAATGGGGTTGCAAGAGACACGAGGGTGTGTAATTGTCTCCCCTTTATGCCTTTGACACACAAACATTTTAGCCACAAGTGCAAGACATCACCCTTTGGCCCTCCCAAAGAAATCTTTCTTGACTCGATGATATGTCTTCAAAAATCCTGAATGACCACCCATTGGAGACTCATGCAACTCTGTGAGAATCTTTATTTTAAGGTTGGAATTCTTGCAGAGATACAAACACTCTTTATACCAAAGAGTATCTCCCTTCCAACAAAACTTATCTGAACTACTAGGATCACTTTTTAATTGCTTGATGAGATTACTTGTCGCAACATCATTTTGCCACTCTGCTTTGGCTTCCTCCACCCAATTTGCTTGTAATATTGAAAGGGCACACAATAAGGCTTCATCTTTCTCATCCTTCCTTGACAGTGCATCTGTGACAATATTTTCTTTCCCTTTCTTATATACAATCTCAAAGTTATATCCTAACATCTTAGTGACCCATTTTTGTTGCTCTTCAGAAGATAGTCGTTGTTCAAAAAATATTTTAGGCTATCATGATCTGTCTTAACCAACAGGAAATGTCTACCCGATAGATAAGGCCGCCATTGTTTCCCTTTGCATGGAGTATTGCTAGCATTTCCTTCTCATAAATAGGTTTTAGTTGATTCTTACCTTTTAGTGGCGACTCACGAGAAGAAACGGTGGTGACCTTCTTGCATGAGCACTGCTCCTATCCCATTTCGAGAAGCATCACATTCCACAATGAATTCCTTGGTGAAGTCAGGAGTGGAAAGTACTGGAGTTGTACACATAGCCTCCTTCGATCTCTCAAATGTTGTATTGGCAGACTCGTTAAAGAGTGAAAGAATCCTTCTTGATAGAGTGGTGAGAGGTCTTTGCTATACCACCGCCGTTCTTCTGTCTTCTGACACCCTGTCCAATCCCAAGAATCCTCCCGGTTTCTTAATGGTTTTGGAATAGGCCATTCCATGATAGCCTTAATTTTGTTAGGGTCCACCTTAACTCCTTCATGTGAAACTATGTGTCCCAAATACTCCACCTCTGTAAGCCCAAAAGCACACTTGGATGAAAGCAGCATGGGGTTTATGATCTTCAAGTATTTGTAATGCTTGGTCCACATGTTTCAAATGTTCTTCCCAAGTCTTGCTATAAATTAATATATCATCAAAGAATACTAACACAAACTTTCTCAAGAACTTCTTAAAAATGGAATTCATCAAACTTTGGAATGTAGATGGTGCATTGGTAAGACCAAGTGGCATCACCAAAAATTAATAATGACCCTCATGAGTCTGAAATGTTGATATTTACAAATATCCTCCTCCTTGTCCAGAGATTTGGTGATAGCAGTCTAAGATCTAACTTGGTAAAAACATGGCTCCATTTGAATTCATCCTAACAAATCATCCAATGATTTGGGATTGGAAACTTATCTTTGTCATATCTGTCAAATAATGTAATGTCTGGTCAGTGATCTCAAGACATCTCCATTGTTCATGGTGATCAATTAATTAGGTGATCTCAATATTAGCTAACCCCTTGGCTCTACCCCAAGCCTTCCTTAGGATTGAGAATCTCATGAATAGTTCTTGGAAGTTCATCTCAATTTTTCCTAATGTAGTAAGCCATTGTACTCCCAAAACAATATCTGATGCACCCATGGATATCACATACATTGGGGTATCAAGTTTATAATCTCCCATGGATAATTTAATGCTATGACACTTCCCTGAACAACTAACTGTACCACCATTTACAATCAAAACTTGAAACTCTGGAGCTGGATATATGAAACAATTTAGACGAGTAGCTAACTTTTTTTGTTGATGAGAATTGTAAATTTCTGAGTTGATCCAACCACAGTTACCTTCGCTTCTTTGGAACCCACACCTTGAGGTTTGTTGGAGCCTTTGAGCACGAGTGCTTGACCAAGAAAGATTGGTTGGGGAAATCATCGATTCCTCGACAGAGCTCCCTTTCATCTTCCTGTATGGGTTCCTCCTCTTCTTCCCTCACATTGGGACCTTGATATAAAATAATTTCTTTCACTACATTTATGTCCTCGACTGTATTTGCTATCACAATTGAAACACAAACCTTTTTCTCTTTTCTCCTCAATTTTTTGTGGGGTCAACCTAGTAGGTTGTGTTGAATATCCTTTCTCTCTTGTCACATTATCCCCTTGCTTCTTAGGAATCAAACACTTCTCCTCTACCACGGTGTGCTAAGATAAAAAGACTCATTTGGAACTAGGGCTAAACATCGTGGCTCTCATGTTGAGATGTGATCCCTTGAGACCACCCAAGGGTAAATTCATTCAAGTTTTCCTCTGTAATTGAATCCACCCTTAAGGATAGATTTGGAATTGCTGAATATAATCCTTAACTGATCCTGTTTGTTGAGGTTTAGCTAGCTGGCTGAAGAAGTTGTCTGTGACGCTATTGCTATATTGTGCTTGGAGTTCCTCTATAAAAATTGACCATGAGACGGTGAGACCCTTTTTACTTTGATGAGTGCAAAGCCAACGATACCAAATGAATTGATCTGGTTCTAGATATAAGGAAGCCATCGTGACCTTTTGTCCATTTGGGATTTGGTGTACTTCAAAAAAATTCTCCATTTGGTTTATCCATGTTAGAGGATCCTTACCATCGAACTTGCGCATATCCACCCTTGGAAATAAATTCCTAGATCCCATAGGAGTATTAAAGCTTGTGTCAGTAGTAGCTGACCTAGAATTTTCACCTTGGCCGCTTGAGAACTCCTTTCTTGATTCAGTCATGTAGGTGCTTAAC
This sequence comes from Sequoia sempervirens, assembly GCA_007258455.2. Taxonomy (NCBI): domain Eukaryota; kingdom Viridiplantae; phylum Streptophyta; class Pinopsida; order Cupressales; family Cupressaceae; genus Sequoia; species Sequoia sempervirens. The sequence goes on along the minus strand of VDFB02125353.1, from coordinate 12,479 downwards.
ATGTTTCGTATGTCCGATATATCTCCTCTTAGGTCACACATATCTATCTTAATTGAGGAAATTTATTCCTTGACCTTATTGATTTCCTCATTATGAGTAATATCCTTGATTGTTTCACCATCCTTATCAAGAGTCTTCCCTGGAGTGACATTCTTTTTACCCCTTGTTCAAATTCCAGGCATGATGAAATAGCAGATTTGAAATAAATCCACACAGTAAACTTAGAATTCTCTCAAATTTTTACTGTAATATCCTTTAGTATGTCTTCAAAAACTCAATAAAAATTAGACTCCAATTCAACAAAATGTGCGAGATATGTAGATTCCAAAAAAATAGTGTAGAAACCCTAATTCTGCAATAATTCACTTAATTCTACTTCAATCCTTCTGAAATATTTACTGTAACTTCTTCAATATGTTCTTCAAAAACCCTTTAAAAATCAGAAAAAAATTCACCAAAATATGAAAGATATGCTCTTCCCAAAATCGCCTCCAAAATTGAGAAAAACCTTGCCTCTATAGATTCTTAAAGATCATGCTCTGATGCACCACTTGTTGTAGAATAGCACTGATAGAAGAATATGATATGAGATATCTTGTAGATACTTGATAGAGGAATAACAAACCACTTCGAGGGGGAAAACCTCCAAATATCTCTAATGAGAACACACTTCACAACTTAATGATGAAATAAGACTCACAACCTCCTATATATACCTATTTATGCCTAGGATATCACCTAGGCCGACTTAGACACACCTATAGAAGTCTTAGGCTGACCTACACAACTAAATAACAATATACTAATGATAATATGACTTAATAGAGATTTAAGATAGCCACAAGCCAACTATTCATAACCCGATGTACAATAATATTAAGGGCATAGCAGAAGGTGAGAAACATATGTGGTAGAGTGGTATACACCACAACCCTATAGCAAGAAGCCTTGAGCAAGATAGTAGTGCAGTAAATAGAAGGGAAGGGCAGAACACTACCATACCACAACGGGTATAATAAGAGATGGTGGTAGTATGGTAATCATGGCATCATTACAATTTACAACACTAAATGCAGAAAATCATGTCAGTCACAATCCATTTGAATAAATCATTTGAATATAGCCCGCCAAAATACTCTAAAAATCTAATAAACATACTCTAAAAATTTTGTTGAAATCTTATTTATAGGCATAGCCCACCAGAATAGAGTTTTCATTTTAATAAACATACAATAAAACCTTTGTTGAAACATTATTTTCAAGCGTAGCCTGCCAAAATGGAGAAGTGTTTCAGTAAAGAATGACAGAGAATGGTAAGGAGATGTGTGTGATAGGAGGCATAGGATTCAATGTTGTTTATCTCATTCCTACTCTGATCAACAAGGGTTACAATGTTTGCGCTACTGTTTGTAATCTAGGTATTTAATTGACATATGTTTGCATAATCTCAAATTCCTTCAGATGCTTTTGAAGTATCAATGTATCCTATATAGGGTTTAGAATGACTTCTTTTAATTTTAAAAAATAAATCATATGCTTTTGAAGTATCAATGTGTCCTATATAGGGTTTAGAATAATTTCTTTTAATTTTAAAAAATAAATAAAAGATGTATTTTCCTATGTTTATATAATGTGGAGATCTCCTAAATCTTCCCTAGCACACTATACTCTTTCGCACTATGTTCATTACTCCAGCTACTAGGGTTTCTCATTTGACATATTTAATATCTTCATGATAGTGGATTTTAAATAGATCTCAATCTTTGCTTTAATCTTTATTATGGTAACCCTTGAGTTCCATAATCCACCTTCAATCTCTTCTAAGAATGTTGTCTTAAAGTAGACTGCATAGTATGCATATAAAGCAACTCCTTCATACCTACCATTGTTCCAAACCACCACTCACCACCTTGCTTAAAATGTTTCCTCCATAAGCACAATAGCATGTTTTAAAATCATGGTTGCTAGTGATTGACCATTAAGGTCACTACTTTCATCAAGATACAATGAGATTTTTGTCTTCAAACTTAAGGAATTATGCAAGATAACATTGTGAATTGTTTGTTGTGTACAATTTGATTTTATTGCACATTTACTTCTTTGCTAATTGCCTTTAAGATTGTATATTTCACCATTAGATGCAATCGCAAACAACTCACTCACTGTCATTTGAAGATTCCTTTCATGAGCATCCTTTTATAAAATCAAACTATGCCCTATAGATTGCCTACTTACTAATATAGGGGACTCATTGTTTCATGGTATTTTGAGTTTTATTTAGAAGGGGTTAATATGTGGCATTTTTATGTGCAAGAAGAATAGATTGTGATGCAACGTTTGGGTATGGACAGTTTAGGAAAAATTGGATTGCTATCGGTGTCATAGCTAGGTTGGATTGTACCTTGAGTCAGTTTAAAACACTTTCGGGTGTTTTCACTAGGAAGCAGAACCTGAGTGTAGGAATTTCCAAATATTTGACAAAGGAAGTTCCTACATTCTAAAGATAAAATCATAAATCTGCTTATCTAGTTTTTGATCCAACTGATATCTTTAATATCCAATAGAGAAAGTTTGTACATTCTAAAAATAAAATCATAGATCTGGTTGTCTTTGTACAATCACTCATTTGAATTATTTCTTTAACAGTTTTAGGTCCATCTCCACATGCATATCTTCTTCTTTTGCTATTTGAACACTCAGGTTCTAAATTTTCTCCAATCTCCATCTAAAATAATCAACATGCATTAATTTATGATTGTACCTTGAGCCGGTGTGAAACACTTCCGGGTGTTTTTGCTCCGAAGCAGAACTTGTACATGTAGGAATTTCCAAATATTCGACAAATGAAGCTCCTACATTCTAAAGATATATTGTATGAAACATTCCTTATTTTCTATTAAACAATGCATATATTCTACTTGTAAATATTCTTTTACTATTACATCTATTAAAGAAAACAAAGTTTGAATAAAAAATGCTTCACCCTTTTTTGTAAGTGAGTATGTGAATTATTGTTTAAGGAAAAATCTTATAGTGTTTACATTTTTAGTTTACAAGTTTCAAATCTTCATTTGATATGTATATAAAATAGTATGTGATCTTTATCTCTAATTAAATAAAACAGTAATGTCATCAGAATCAGGGTTTTCAATTTCAGCACCATCATTGTCCCCACTTTTCATATCCTGCTCACTTTTAAGTACAATCATCAAAATTTTATTTTTATTTCTTGTCCCAATTAATCTTGATTCCTTTCAGCACAACACAATAGGTTGCATGTTAAATTTCAAACATTTTCTTTGCATTTTTTTGTATATATTATTTTCTCAATGCAGATCATTATGTAACAACAATTTCACTTCTGAGATATATAGTAAAAATAAATGAAAGAAAATGTTTGCTTTGTCAATGGAAATGTATGGTGAATACCCTATGTCTTTCAGATAAGTGTGCAAGCAAAATAAGACATAACTGATTGAATCTGATTTTCTACTATACAATTTTTTTTTTCTGCGGAGGCTGCAGTAGCTTATCATGGATTAGTTTTGGCTAAGAAACAAGGTGTTTCTAAACTATGGCTAGAGGGGGACTCTCTTAATGTGATTAATTATCTCGTGATTAAATGTCCTCCTTCATGGTCAATTGCTAATCTTATCAATGACTCGATATCTATTATTAACTCTTTTGAGGAGATCAAAATCACACATTTTTTTCGTGAAGTGAACATGATGGTTGATGGGGTTGCCAACATGGTCATGGTTGAGAGATCTGAGTGAGATTCTTTTGAATTGCTACCTCTTAATCTGAAGTGTATTTCTAATGATGACCAACTAGCTTGTTTCTAGGTGAGATGTTGTCAGGGAAAGGTTTTTCATCATGATTTCAAGTTGGGTTTTGCACCTCGACCCTTTGCTCTTTCAGTTTCATTATTCTTTCCTTGGTTTCCGTAGAAGGATGGACTGGCAGTTTTGGTAGGGTTACTTGGAATGATAAGCCCACACGTATTGTGTGTGTTTGTTGTATTGTTTTGAGTAGTGCCTAGTTCATTTTACTTTTTCATTTCTTCTAGGTGTTCTTGGGTTTTCATTTGTTACCTATCACTATGGGTGGTGACCATTGCAAAATTGAGTTGAGTTCCTATGAAGAGTTTCAGAAAAATGCTACTGTGTGGGAGCACTTGGAATTGGGGAGGTTACTCAATTTATGTAGAGAATTCAAAGCCCAAACCTTGATGTAATAGATTTCTTTGTGAAAGGATGGAATGGGAGGTCTTTGTGTTACCAGGGCGTTGAGTTTTGAATTGAAGAGGATTTTATTGTGGAGGTAATTGGTCTTTCAATTGTTGGGAGAAATTTTTTCAGAGAAAGGGGAGCGACTAAGAAGGCTTTTGCAAATATCTTTAAACATAACAAGAGGAAGAAGGTTAAGGAAATTGGAAGTGGAGGTTATGCTAGGAAGTCCCTGAAACCACTTTGGAGGGACCTAATGTTGGCCATTATGCACTACTACACCCTTGAAGGTAGATTCTTTGTGGTTTACACTCACCATTTTATGCTCTTAACTCATTCTAGGCATAATGTTTCGGTCTTGTTTCCTTTTTATTTGTTACATTCTATGGAGAAGAGTATTGAAGACCACAAAAAGAACCCTAAGAAGGTGGTTCTTCATCAAGGGCTTATGTGTTTTATTTTTTCTCATATCAAGCTAAAGTTGATCTCAGTCTCCCCTAAAACTCATGGTAAGAAGGAAGTTAAAAATAATGGGTATGAAGCAGGGGACTCTGCGAGTGAATGGGTCGGTAGTTTGGAGGAGGAAGAGTCGAAATATGAGGATATGTCTATTGATGAATGAGGCTCTGAGGAAAGGGATGAGCAATCAGAAGAATGGGGTAAGGGTTATGAGACTAATGTGGAGTTGTAGGAGACTATGGCTAATTCTGTTTGAAAATATTTGAAGGGGAAAACCAAAGGTATGAAGAAAGTTAAAGCTTTGGCCAAAGGGAAAATTGAGGTGGTTGCCCCTGGTTCAAATGTGAATCTTGCGTTGTCTTCTGGAAAAGAGGGTTTGAAGGGTTTTCATCCTATGGGTGATGAGGGTTTGAAGGGTTGTCATCCTATGGGTGATGTGGATCCTTCAAATTTTGATTGTGTTCAGAATGCTTCGTTGGGGAATCCTATTCCTAGTAAGGATGGTATGCTAAAGAGGTCCCCAATGCAAGGGCTTAAGGTGTCGGTTAATTTGGGTGGTCAGTTGAATGGCCCTGTTGATATGGGAAACTCTAAGATGGAGGTGAAGCCTAATGAGACTGGCCCCGTGGATATGCAGGGGATTGATGTGGTTAATTGTTCTTAGGATTTTTTTGCTATGGAGAAGGAAGTGAAGAAGGAACATCTGGAGGCATTAGCTGATTTGGAGAATCTGCTAGATAAGGAGAGGATAAAGGTGGATGTTGAGGATTGCCCAGCTAAAGAAGAGGATGAACGGAATAGGGATTGTTCTAATGCCCCTGTTGACTTGGAGCAGAAGGGTCAGCCTCCAGTTAACTGGGATGAAATTGACATTAATATGTTTTGTAGAATGGCTGAAGATGGGATGAGAAACCTGCTTTCCCTGGTTAAGTGGTTATTTTTTGAGGTTAAGGAGATCAATCTTCAGATGAAAAATTGGTAGGATTTTTGTGTTGCTATGCTAAGATGTAACCGAAAGGAGTGGGAAATAAAAGGCAGAGTGAAAACAATGCATATTAAGCTTGATAAGCTACTAGCCGATGTTGATCATTTGGGGGTTTCTCATGAGGAAAGAATTTCCTCTTTGGAAGTTATTGTTAATAAAATGTTAGAGGATAGAGTGGCAAGTCTGGAGGATAAAATGGGAAAGATGTCAGAGGACTTGAAAATGGTGGTCAATATCAACAATAACTCTTTGAAGACCACTGCTATGGGTTTTTATGTTCTGAATAAGAAAGCGTTGAATTGGACCAGAAAACCACTTGACTTGGGTAATATGGAGGAAAGGATTGAAGATATTAGAGGCTCTTTCCTGGTGGAGAAAGCGGAAGCTTCTACTCTTGTGTTGGAGAAGGACCTGCAGGTAGGTTCATGCCTTAGGATGAGGAGCAAGATGAAAAAGAGGGTTGTTGTTGTTGTTGAGGAGCTAGATGTTATTAGTATCCATGAGGAGGGAGTTCATCAAGGAGAACATGGCCTCAACTAATGTTTAATATAATTTTCTATAGTTGGAGCTTCCTCTTTTGGTTTAGCAGGTTTGCTGATGTTTTTTGCTTTTGGGTTTGCTGACGGGTTGGTAATGTTCCATCTTATGTCAGCTTTTTGGTTTTTTGGGTTGTTGGGCTTAGTGGTTTAATTTCTCTTGTAGCTTGGCATCATTGTAAAGGGTTTCGGGACCCTTCAAAACCTATTTTTCCTTATCAAAAACTAATTGAATCTAATTTTCTACCGTACAATTGTTTTTTATTTATTTTTTACTTTTTGTATGTGGATTACCCTTAGAAAGAGACTACTTATCTTTTCTTAAATGAAGCCTTTACATTTCCTATCTATGAAAGGAATTTACTGCTTGACAATAGCTTTGTGATCTTCATACAAATTAAGATTGGTGTAAAAGGCCATCCCCACAAATGTTGTTTGGTCTAGAATTATAATGGAAAATAAAAAAGCTTGCTAGGAGAATAAAGTAGGTTTTCAATTGTCCAAGTACAACGTAATATTACTGAAGCATTTCAAAGTTGAGGCACTTGAGATTCACGGATCTCCTTGGAGGTCACCCACCTAATATAATAATAGTAAATTAGTATGAACCTTTATTCATAAATTAAAATACAATATAATATCTCCATGTCTCTCACACATGAACATTTCATATAACCACATATTGTGTAAATGTTGACAATCGACTTATGGCATCCCTTAAGTCAACTATAAGACATGAATCCCCCCTAATTTCCAATGGAATGATATGCTATCAAACACATTTATGAAAATTAATAATATTTGATTTTCATATTCCATCATATTTATGTAAAAAATTGCACACAGTTTATCCAGAAATCTTACTCAAATAACATTTGTGAAAAGGTCATTAGTGATTTTTTCTCACACAAAAAAATATCAAAATAAATTTAGTGCTCAATCAATGTTGTCTCATCTACTTCCACCCACTTTCCTCTCAGTGATTTAGTATTTATATTCCATCCACGTCCTCTCTCCATGGCCTCTGTGAATAAAAATACTACCACAGAAGCTTTCACCGCACTAACATCGAGAAGGAAGAAGCAACTTGCAGGACCGCGGCAAAAACTGCTCTACCGCACCGAGTTGATAAAGGATCTACGGGATAGCAACAGTCACCACACTACCACATGCTAATGGTAGGTGGGAGTCACCACAACATCACCAGGAACAGAAGGAAGACTCGTGTGCCACCACATAAGCTTTCACCACACTACCGTCGAGAAGGATGAAGCACCTTGTGGGACCGCGGTAAAAACTACTCTACCGCACCGAGCTAATGAAGGAGCCACAGGACAGCAATGATAGGCATTCAATTAGGTGCACTTGGTGCCACCTTCGGTGCCCTAAACTAATTAGATTAGCCACATGAAGGAAGAAATCAAAATAAAAAATTTAAAAATTTCCCGTGTAAAGGAAGAAATCAGACGACAAAAAAGGGAAAAACGTTGTGCAAAGGAAGAACGCAGGGCACTACCAGCAACTAAAGAGAGCAAGGTGACACCATAGGGAATGAAGCCAAGATGCACAGAGGAAGTCTAGTGAGGAAAGTATGAAGGTATTTGAATTTTCTCATAAGATTATATCAAATTTATTAAATGATATTTAAGTTTTTCTTCTTCGATTGGTGATAATATTTTTATTTTATTTAAGATAAATCAAAATATGCAAAGCTCCAAATAAAAATTCAGCACCATCACATCATGTCTATTAAAACAAAATAAAAACCTATGGATCAAAAATCCCTACCACAACCACTTGAGAACTATCCAACTAACTATTACCCAAACACCAGTTATTTATAGTATCGAAACCAAAAATATGGCTTAACCCCTTAAGCTTATACATCAACATCTAGCTTAAGCATAGTAAAGTAGTTTACATGAAATTTCATGAATCACCGCCCAAATGCAATATCAGGTGCCCGAGACTTCCCTGTAGCTTTTACCTTTTGTTGCCACCTTTATGCCTCTTGGCAGGCATTCCTCTTGAATCTCTAATATCAAGTGCCTGAGACTTCCCTATAGCTTTTACCTTTTGTTGTCACCTTTCCTCTTCACTGTAAGACTCGTCTCCTTTTTCCTTATCTGTGTTTCTAGCTTCGGCTTCTAATTCATCCCATGTTTTACCTTCCTCCTCTTCTGAATCTTCTTCTTCTTTTTCGTCCTCCTCTTACTCCACAAGAGATTCATCTTCTAAACCTTCCTCATTTGATTCTGATTCCTCTTCTACATCAAAGGGTTCATCTCCTTGATCTGACTCTTTTGAATTATCAGAATCAGAATCACTAGCTTCCATATTCAAAAATTCCCAACCACCATCTTCAATAAATTTATCTGGATCATCAGTAGTAGTCTTCAAAATTGGCCACCAATTCAAGTTCATTATGCTTTCATAATAGTTTATATCCATGGAGTTCATCCATTCCTTGATGCCATCAAGTGAAGATTGAGGAATGGCGTTAGTGTGAATTACATCCCACTTGAAGTCTTTGAAAACAATAGCCACATCAAATGCCTTTTTCCCAAGTCCTACTCTCTCAAGGTTAACAATTCTCAATCTCACTAATAGCAATTACTAAGAAAGGTAATTCCACCAATTCTCCCAAACATTTTACCATAGGAACAATAAAAGCATAGGCTTTGAAAGGAACTCCATGAAAACCAAGCTCTCTAAATGGTATATCAAACTCTAGTTCAAAATATTTTAGATGAGGCTGCTCCTATAGCTCTCTTACTCACTTGACAAATCCTTGAAACTCTGACTTCTTAACATTCAAAAGATAAATGGAATGTCCTCAACACCCAGTAGAGCTATCCAAAAAAGATAACTAAAAGCTAACCCAGTTTTTTAGTTTAATAATTTAATTACAAAGTTTAAACTTTGAATGTTAATTTTTTTATGTGTTATTGGTTTATTGCAAGTTGCAACATTGTTTAATATTTATATCTATAAATTGTCTCTATCACATTAATAGTGTGTCAAAATGGAAAGGAACTTGTTGGAAGTAGTATGCTCTAAATTTCCAATACTTAGTGAATCTAGATCCATAGTTAGTAATGTCCAAACAAAACTTGTCCCAGTAGCCATAGGGAAATGGGAAAAGTTAATGGGTAATAATCAATGGGCTATGTAGGAGGCTATCATACTGTCAGTTGATTACCTAAGCCTTCCCTCATGCACTCTTGAACTGGCGGGGGGGGAGTCTAAAAGAGCTAACATTGCTTCTTACCATTGAACTTAATGCAAAAAAATATTCCACATCTTAAACCACCAAATGGTCATGTGCTCAAATTTCCTTTCATAATTGGGCAAGAGGAAGCCATCCTCCTTCTAAGTTGGATTAAACATTTACTACACACATCTAGTAGGTCTCTTCCTACAAAATTCAAGACAAGTATCATGGAAACAAAATGGCTGAAAACCTCTAGAGGATATCAATCTCACAACATGTGTTTCTTGTTAGATTATGAGTAGTCACAAGCCAGTCTATAGTCAACTATGGATCTAGATTCACTAAGTACTAGAAATTTAGAGCATAATACTTCCAACAAGTTCCTTTCTATTGTGAATGTGATAAAGACAATTTATAGTTATAGATATACTAAGTATTGGAAATTTGGAGCTTAACACTTCCACATTTCTTTAATCAATTTGGAGCATAAGACTAAGACTACTCAAATGACATTGCAACTAGGTATAAATTTATTAAGGGCATAATAGTAGTATACTTGAGTATGTGTATTTCTTTTAGCTAAAATTTGCATTTATACTTAAGTGATCGATATATACTTGTGTATGTGATCAAAATTTCTTCTATTTAATGATATTATTGTGTATTTTGAGGTATATTTAATAAAGGGTGCATGAAAAAAGTTTTAAATCCTTAAAAATATTTAAATTTCTAGGGTTTTTCATTTTGTTGAGTCTGTGTTGAGTCCAGGCACCGAGTCCCCAAGTCCCTAAGTCGAGTCACCCTAGCCAATTCTGAGGTGATTCTGAGTCTCATTACTATGGTTTTGATACAAACAAAAGGTGCTTACACATTAGATGAATATAGCCTCATCAAAATGACTAGAAAGAAATTTCAAATTTGTAAGTAAACTCTGACAGGCAAGAAAAATAGTCATAAAAATTAGAAGTAAACTTTGGCAGACATGTAGGTGAACTTAATTCATCAAAATTTATGCCTCTTGGCAAACATCAGGATCTCCCCTCGTAAATTTTAGACCACATCCATTACCTCCACATAAAACTAGACATACTTGGTCTTGTTGGTTCCCACGCCGTGACATGGTTATGCAAATGAAAATGAAGCAAAGTAATCATCTCCTTCTCTGCTGGCTGGAAGAATGCATGCTTAATGTTTTGATACATGATATCAGCTCTCTCTTCTACTCTCATGGTTGAATACCGAAATCCATTATGGTGGGCCTCCAAAGTTGTAGTCATCTTTCATCCTCTTCCACCAAATGTGGGCCTAATCCACACGTCTGCCAGCCTAATTGGCTTTGTTTTTGAAAGCTGAATTTTCTTCTGAGTCACCAGTGTAGCTCTCTCTACCTTTTCAGACTCTTTCATTGCTACAAATTGTCTCTATGACTTAAACATTTGTACCACATGGTTGATATGCTTTGAATCCTTGCATCTAAAGGAAATTTCCTTAAGATAAATACTACTAGAGAATTTCAATGTTGCCATTGTAGTTGGTATTAAAGCCAGTACCTACAACATTGAAAATTATCCTTATATAATAATTCCCTCCATCTTGTTGGCTTGTAATACTCTTGATGGTGACTACATGAAATCTGATTCTAATTCCTCCTCTACATTAGAGGGTTCATATCCTTGATCTGACTCTTCAAAATTATCAAAAAAAGAATCACTAGCTTCCATATTCAAAAATTCCCAAACACCATCTTCAATAAATTTATCTAGATCATCAATAATACTCTTTAAAATTGGCCACCAGTTCAAGTTCATTATGCTTTCATAATACTTTATATCGATGGAGTTTAGCCATTCCTTGATGCCATCAAGTGAAGATTGAGGAATGGCATCAGTGTGAATTACATCCCACTTGAAGTCTTTGAAAACAATAGCCATATCCAATTATTTTTGTCCAAGTCCTACTCTCTCAAGGTTAACAATCTCAATCTCACTAATAGGGATTACTAAGAAAGGTAATTCCACCAACTCTACCAAACATTTTACCATAGGAACAATAAAAGTAGAGGCTTTGAAAGGAACTCCATGAAAAACAAGCTCTAGTTCAAAATCTTGTTCAAAATGGTATATCAAACTCTAGTTCAAAATCTTTTAAATGAGGCTACTCCCATAGCTCTCTTACTCACTTAACAAATCCTTGAAACTCTGTATTGATTTTATTTTTCTTGTCCCTCTCTTGTTGTTCTTCCTCAATTTCATCAAGATCATACATTAACCTTCTTGCCCCTCCTAAAGTTTGGACCACATCCATTACCTCCACATAAAACTAGAAATCCTTGGTCTTCTTGATTCCCACGCCGTGATATGGTTATGCAAATGAAAATGAAGCAAATTAATCATCTCCTTCTCCACTGGTTGGAAGAATGCATGCTTAATGTTTCGATACATGATATCAGCTCTCTCTTATGCTCTTGTGGTTGAATATTACTGAAATCCATTATGGTGGGCCTCTAGAGTTCTAGTCATCTTTCTTCCTCTTCCACCATATGTTGGCCTGATCCACAAGTCTACCAGCCTAATTGGCTTTGTTTTTGAAAGCTGAAGTTTCCCCTGACTCACCAGTATTTGAAATTTTATTACGGTATGTGGAATTTGATATGATGTAATATGATTATGGTTTCATCTCATATGTTGTAATATTATATATATAATAGAAAAATAAATTATTACATGAAATAAATAATAACTTTTCATTTTAAATGTTTTTTTTTGCAGAACACGGACCCCGTCTTCTAGAAGATCAAGATGATCCTCAACATGATATATACCACATAATACTAGTTCTACCATTATAGATCACATGGCAGAGGATGACGATGACCTAGATATGGAAGACACCGAGGCCAATGACAATGATAATGATGTCGACGATGATGATGATGATGATCACGATGGTGATGATGATGATGAGACAGTTGGTGATAGTAACCAGTGACATTCATAATCATATAGACTACATCATAGATCATTGTTGATATATTGTTATGATGACTATTTTCATGG
>VDFB02125352.1:0-18835 GCA_007258455.2 Sequoia sempervirens | reverse complement strand
TCTTAGGGCAATGTTGGATACTATCACAGATTCATAGAAAACTTTAGCAAGATTGCAGCCCCTATGTTTTCCCTCCTCCAAAAGAATGTAGAGTTTGTTTGGACACTTGAGTGTTAATCATCATTTGAAATCATTAAGGAGAAACTCATCTCTGCTCCTATCCTACGTGGACCTAATTGGAACCTCTTGTTCCACATCTATGTTGATGCTTCTGATGATGCTATTGGAGTGGTTTTAGGACAGGAGGATGAGAATGGGGGAAAATATGCCATTTATTTCATCAGTAAAAAATTGACCCCTACTGAACAAAATTATACCACCACAGAGAAGGAATTTCTAGTTGTAGTCCATGCAATTAAGAAATTTTGACATTATATTATGGGGTACAAAGTAATGGTGTACACAGATCATTCAACTATCAAATACCTAATGAACAAATGGGTAGTGAATGGAAGGATAATCAAGTGGTTATTACTTCTCTAGGAATTCAACATAACAATTATTGATAAACCAGGGAAGTTCAAGGTAGTTGCAGATTTCTTATCCCGACTTGAACAAGATGATGGAGATTAAGCTTCGGTTCAAGATGAATTCCTAGATGAAAATATTTTTTCCATCTCCATTAAAACTCCTTGGTTTGTTGATATCACCAATTACTTGGCCACATCAGAGTTACCACTTGACTTCACATCAAAACAGAAGAAACACCTCATTTGAGAAAGTGTTCCATTCAAATGGATTAATGAAATCCTATTTCAATGTGGTCCTGACATGGTTTTACAACGTTGTGTTAGGGAAGATGAGACCTATAGCATCCTTAGAGCTTTCCATGATGATCCTTTTGGAGGCCATTATTCTACCAAGAGGACATCCCATAAGATTTTGGGTGCAGGATATTACTGGCCCTCTATGCATAAAGATGTCAAGAAATATGTTCATCATTGTGATGAATGCTAAAGGGTAGGGAGACCTACTGCATCCAATGAAATTCCTTTGCAACCCCAGATAGTCCTTAAACCATTTGAAAAATGGGGAATGGATTTTATCGGTCCTATAGACCCTCCTTCACAAGGAAAAGAGTATATTTTGGTCTATATTGACTATCTTACTAAATGGACAAAAGTTCAAGCTGTACGAGTTGCTAGGGAAGAACATGTAGCTGATTTCCTGTATAATAAGATTTTCCTCAAATTTGGAGCCCCTAGGACCACTTTCACAGATCAAGGACCCCAGTTTATGTCTAAGGTTTTGTTAGCCTTCATTGATCATTTCCAAGTAAGTCATAATAAGTCATCACCCTATCACCCTCAAGCAAATGGAAAGGTGGAAGTCACTAACAGGGAGCTAGAGAACATTCTAACAAAAACAGTTTCATTAGGAAGAAAAGACTAGGCTAGGAAACTACTTGAAGCCATTTGGGCTTATAACACAACTTGGAAATCAACCACCGGTTTTAGTCCTTATGAGTTAGTTTTTGGGAAGAAACCTCTCTTACCCATTGAATTTGAACTCCAAACCTTGCGAACAACAATGGAGTTAGGTTTAGATCTCAAACGAGCTCAGGTTGAAAGAATCTTACAGCTTAGTGAGTTGGATGAACTTTGTCTAGATGTTATCCACCAAACTGAGTTAGTGCAACAACAACGAAAGGTTTGGCATGACAAGCATACAAAGGAAAGAGAGTTCCATAATTGGGATTGGGCGTTGTTATTCGATTCCATATACGAGGATCACCAAGGGAAATTGAGGACTCATTGGCTAGGTCCATACAAAATTTCTGAGGTATTTTCAAACAGAGCAGTGCAACTCAAGCCCATTGATGGTGGCACTTGAACTCTATTGGGCAATGGAAATCGGTTACGCATCTACCATAAACTAGTTAACATGGAGGAATTTACGAAAATGGTAGAAATGTAAGGAGAAGTGCAATGCATTGACTCTTCTACAGTGGAGCCAATGGAATGTTCTGATTAATAGTAAACGCTTAGTCAATTTTTTTTTTGCATGTGTATGTATTTTTAATTACTTCAAGGCATTTCTTTTCAATTTGTCATCCTTTGGACTTAGCTAAATTTCATTTCCATTTTGTAGGACTTCATTCTAGAATCAAACACAAATTCTGGCACATCTTGCAATGCTTCGAAACTTGTTGGTTTGGTTGCTGTGATGCTCTAGAATTTGCACGCCTAATTGGTGCTATTTCTTGTTTTATTCCTGTGGTTTGGCTAGTCTTTCAATGATGCTCCAAAAAATCTAAGTCCAAAGTACTTCATTTTGTTTTCTTCTTCTGGCGGCATCTTTTAGTGATGCTCCAAAATTTTGTTGTTTCTTCTCTCCAACTACATCTTTTGACGATGCTTCGAAAATTTTTAGTTGCTGCTCCAGTTGGATCTTTTGATGATGCTCCAAAAATTTCATTGTTGCATTCTGGCGACATCTCTTAGCGATGCTTTGGAATTTTTCCACTTCACTTTTTCACTTTGGGTGCATCTCTCAGCATGCTCCAGAACTTTTCATCCTTAACCCGACTGTATCTTCCAGCGATGCTCTAGATTTTTGTAAATTATTTTCCTTTCCAAATGCTTTGACTTTCCAGTATCATACACATGCCCATTATTAAATTTTTCCATCACCTTGGAATCCACGCCCTACATTACCATTCCGCCTTACATTACCATATCCTTTCATAATAAATTATAATTATTATGACTAATTTTTCATCATAGTAATTCCTCCATTAATTAGCTATCCCATCTGCATCATAATAAATTCATTGCCACCCTCACCAAATCATGCAAATATACCGTTATATTAGCAAAGATAAGTGATGTTCAAATTGATGACAAGACGTAGGGTATGTACAATTTTTGCTTTAAGTAGGTGATTATTTTGAATAGAGATAAATTAATTGGTATGAGTCATCCCCTTTCCAAATTTAGTAAACTGTGCACTTGAGTGTTCACTTGAAGTACGACAATATTTGTGTTTTTTCGCATGCAAAATCATCATGAGAATACAACGAAGCTTAAATGAGACAATTAATTCCTCTCCCATCGATTGTATCAAGTACAGGTGATTAAAAGTTGTATTCTCTTCATTCTGTAATTCAATTTGTTTGAACAAGTTTCTTTGAGCACCATAGTATTTCAACAAAATTGAGCAGAGTGATAAGGAAAGTACAAAATGGGAGGAGCTAAAAAGAAATTTGAACCGGGTTCAATAGACAAATTATTGGTATTGAGCAATATTGTAGGCTTGTTCTAGAGAGTTGGGTGGTTGGAATTTATAAAGAAGTTTGAGGGGCATAATGAACAATTAGTGAAGGAATTTGTGAAGAACTTCGCAGATGGTCAATCTGTAGTGTGTGGCAAGTGATTATGGGTAAGTCCTAAGATTATTTCCCATCTTTTTGGTCTTGAAAATAGAGGTATTAATTTTTTAGAAACCACCAATATCACTTATCAGAAAATGATAGAGCTATTTCATAGAGAAGGAGAACCTCAACCTTTGATAACTATAAGTACTAGAGGGAAAAATAAAGGATTTCAGAGAATGTCTATTCTAGAGCCTTGGAGAACAGTCGTAGCCTGGATTATTAAGTATTTTACTTGTGAAGGAGAAGTAGCAGTAATTGTAGGTCCACCCTTTTGCCTATTTACCCATTTGCACCATGGCGCTGAAGACCCTACCCTTAGGGTTAATTTGCTTCTATTCCTTTGTGACTCTATTACTAGCATGATAGAAAAATACAAAATTGGTACAAGACCACTTAAACACCATGACCTCATTCAATTGATATGTAAATATCATTTTCAATAGAAACCGAAAAAGAAATGGGAATTTTTTTTGCAAAAATTTGAAAATCCAGAGCCTAAAAGACACCTTGAAGAAGGTGAATCATTTGGGCGGGTGACTCAACAATTGGAAGAACATTCCCCTAAGCCTCTAGAAACTTCTAAACCTCAGCATACCACAATAGCTCCCGATGGCGAAGCACCGAAAATTTTACTTCATACTATAGAAACCCCAGGTCATTCAGAGAATGTAGAAATCATAAATTCAAGAGATGAGGAAGAACCTCCTCGCAAGAGGAAAAAAAGAACCAAAGTAATATTGCAAACAACTCCTCCTTTAAGGAGAAGTAAGAGTTTATTTGTTGAATCTAGTGATATTGAAGCTTATGACACATCAAGGGCCTCTAAAAAGAAAAAGCATAGAACCGAAGCACAATCATTGGAAATTGAGAATCAACCTGATGAGGAGGTAACAAAATAAAGTGAAAAATAGACTAGTCAATCCCTTGAGGTTGAAAAGGAGAATATGCCATATTAATCAAGGAAAGAAGAAGAAAAGGAAAAATCACCACATTGTTTGAATGTTGAGGATGATCCTATGGGACAGTTATCTCCTTTAATTGATAAAATTACTAAACAAGGTTTACTTCAGGTGCCTGATGAGGAAAACATAATTAGTGATAACGTGGAAATCCCCATTTTGCCTTTTTCTGCTAGTACAAAGGTTGAGGAATTTGGTAAGAGAGAAATGAAGCTAGAGAAGTTAAAAGCAAAAAATGTTGAATTAAAATATTAGTTGCAAGAAAATAAAGAGCAAATTAGTCAACAACAAGAGGAGATAGAAGTGCACATTGCAATTTTAGAGAAAAGAAATCAAGAAATTGTAAATTTTAAAATGCAAATGGAACAAGAAGATAAGACTATTGAACAATTACAATTTTAGATACAACATTGGAATGAAGAAAGCAAAAAGTATGTGACTGATTTATTTGAAAAAGATAGACAAATAAAAATTTTAACAAATAAGTTTATGCAACTATTTATTGCTTTTGAAGAAGAGAAGGATAAACAAAAATTTGAGCTTCATACTTCTTTAAGAAAAATTGTTGAATTGGAACATGATTTACAGGAGGTTAATGTCAAACCCACAATGGAGTCTAAAGAGGTACAAACTAAACCAACCATAATGGAATGGTTCCAAGTTCATATACCTCCATTGCTAGTGACATGGATGGAGAGATGTTATTTTTTGAATTAGGTAGGTATAGAAAATGCTAGGTTTCAAAAAAGGAGCTAATTTTGTTAAAAGAGTCATTTGATAAGGTTTATCGAGCTAAATAGGATGCCTGTCAAATTGGTGAATTATTGTTAGCCTATAGAAGGCCCTCTAGACTATATTCTATGTTTCTAAATGATCAAATCTTGAGATGGAAACTATTAAGAATTTATAGCAATCAACCACATGATCCTGATGGCAAAGCCTTTATAAAAATATTCATAGAATCAACTCCTGATCAACAAGATTTGTTGTGTGAATTATTTGTTCACAATTTGTTTTTGGAGAGATATACAAATTTCTATGTTAACTTTTTTGTTGGTGAAGTGCAACTTAGGGCTTTTCTATCTACCATGCAAAACCAAATTCAATGGTAGGAACAGACAAGAGAGTATGCACAGGTAGAGAGGACTGTTGGACTCCAAATGCGATATCCTCATAGGAAACCTTCTTCTTTCAAAGCATAGTTCTGAAGCCTTAAGATTAAAGAAATTGTGGAAATAAAATATAATGATAACCTTTGGCTATGTTTTGAGAATTTCCAAGACCAAGGCCCAAAATTGATAGGAAGAGCTTGGCATGCTTGTGAAGAGAGGTACACTCCTCTCCCCATGTACCTTAAAAGAAGAGAGGTGATTTCACCTACTAACATTAAGTGGTCCTATAGAAGAGTAGAAGCCTTGGTCGATATTCTACAACTTAAAACTGACTAGATTGGAATGAGATACATACCCCCATTACTTCTTTCACTACCCCCTGCAGTGCATATTACCACATATTAGAATTCTAAAAAATTTCAGTCATGGACAACAAGGGTCAGACTCAATGAAGGTTTCCTGAGAAATCCTGAGGATTTGGATAGACAAGCAGATAATTCTTATGACCTCAGTGCTAAGTATGAAGAGTTAAGTAGGAATAGGGGAAATTGAAGACAATGGATATAGTAAAGAGCAGGAGGACCTGCTCAAGCTTAGGAAGGGGAGAAGTGATAAGGTAAACATAACCTCATAAATATAATAAGCCAAATACCCTTCCTTATTTCTTCTAGTCACTTTTACCCTGCTAATTATTTATCTCTAGGATTAGTAATTGCTTGATTTTTGTGAAAAAATATATAATCTTTACTTCCTGAAATTAATTGAAATAAGTTGACTAGCGCTAACATAATGGTACAATTTTTAGTATTGTACAGGTTATTATTCACAGTCAATCATTATGCTCAGGCAAGTGGATTTAAAGCAGACTTCAATATAGTTGAAGACAAGTGCCGAAAGTCTAGGTGCCAAAATTTTAGGAAGTGCATGGTGGACCGAGTCTTTTAAATGCTTTTTGTTATTTTCTGTTTCAAGACTTCATGGATCACTCTGAGTCTTGTTAATGATTTATGTTATGGACCTAAGTCTGTTAGTTAGTTGAATTCTATTTTTCAGTGGTGATCTTCACCATCTGAATTATAGGATTTTGTTAGCAATTTTTGTATAAATATGTAATCGCCATAAATAATGATACTGGATATTGTTATGCTGTCATAATGTGTTCTTAAAAACTATGTCTCTGAGTTATACTTTTGATATAAAAAAAAGCTTTGCTTGTCTCATTCTGAGTTAGTAGTATTGTGCAATGGAATTATCTTGGATGGATGAGTTTTGAAGATATAGAGTGTATGTGATTTGAGTTAAGTGTAGTAGCACTCGAGAGCTGCCCACTCAAGGGAATCATAGAATAGATAGATAAGTATTTTCATCTTCAATTTTGTTGTTTTTATTTCATACACGATAAGTGTGAGTAAATGTTATTTGTATGTGTCGAGCTTTGTTAAGTTATTCCTGCAGGTTATAGTTTGAGTTTGTAATCTTTAGTTTTATTCATCTAAAGTTCCGAAACACCCACTCTGGTTGTTAATTTTAGGTTGTTAAGTTTTTTTTCTATTAACAGCTAGATGCTAGTTTTTTTTTTTCATTTCAACTTATAGTTTTATTGCAAGTATTTATTTTCAAGTAATTCCCATGCTTTCTAGCTTAATCATTTATGCTTTCTAGTTTAAACATTTCATGCCTTCTAGTTTAGTCATCTTATGCTTTCTAGGTGAATAATTTCCCTCTTTCTAGTTTAGACAACTTTATGCTTTCTAGTTTAGTGGCCTCTTTAGTTTAAGTTATGTTTTCAACTATTCCAAACATTTAGAAAATTTGAGAGAGTTAGTCAAGATGTTTCCTATTTCATATAGCCTCCGAATACTACTCAGTCGATACATTTGATGCATTTTTCAACTAAAGCGATAGGACCTAACAACAACCTGTCACTCCCCAACTGTTGTTGATTAGTCTTTATTTTGGACATTATGCAGTCAAACTAAATCAATCTTTAAAAAGACCAATTTTTCAACCAATAGATTTTTGGCAACTCTACTGGAAATTCGAAAGAGGTCAAGAAAGTTGCCTTGTTATGAGTGAATACGGTACTCACACATGAGAATGTTTTCCTTGTGTTGCAGCCAAACCTAGATTGGGTTAACACAAAACAAGAAGACACTATCTCTCAACTAAATACCCTAGCCTAGAGATATAGAAGAAGTGTTGTAGAATATACGAGTAAACCTCATTCTTGAAGAAGAAGAAAAATTAGCACAGTGGCCAATGGATGTCCTTGAAAGAGTGGTTGAAAGGTTTCCAAGAATAGTAATTGCATGGGATCCTCACCCTCAACCTAATCCAAACCATAACCAAAATCCTCCTCCAAATCAAAATGCACCACCAAGAAATTGACTCATGAAGGAGTTCAGAAGTAAGGAAAATGTTTCAAGAAGAAAGAAATTACCTCCTCTAAGATGGGGGTTGATGACTATGTTTTGAGACTTTCCCATTTCTATAGTAGGAAGAATTCCAGTGTACATGATGGCTTTAGCCTTGTCACAATCATGGGGGAATCATTTTGGGCCTTTGGCTTTAACTCAATAAGCCTTACCCACAGGATCCAGAAAGCATTTTCTAAAGTCTACTAGAGAAGATGCACAAAATCCATAAAACCACATTCAAGCTTTCACCATTGCATGTGGGATTTTAGGTGTTACAAAGGAGGATGTATTTGTGATACTTTTTATTGAATATCTAGTAGACAAAGCAGTTGGTTGGTTCCAATATTTGGAAGAGGGGTGCATCACCAATTGGAACATATTGAGGGATAAGTTCATTACAAGGTTCAAACTAGTCATTGATGCAGGTGCTTTGTTATCTTACTTTTTTAGGATTCAAAGGAGGAGCATGAAGATACAAAGGATTTCATTGATAGTTTCACTTGATTTATGAAATGGATTCCTCATGCTGACAATCCTAACCAATCAAATTTACTAACCATCTTCATTTGCACCACCCTTCATCTAGAATTCCAATTTCACCTAAAGCGGAAAAAGGTATGTGACTTTGTAGTCACAAAATTTTAAGCCATAAAAATAGAAGATGATTTATTTTTGTCTATATATTTTGGCCAACAACAAGTTGGAATGTTAGCAAATAAAAAATTCACTCCAGAGGCTTGTCATGAACCATCAAGAGAAGTGATATTTTCACCTTGTACAAATGCATGTCCTAACCTCATCCTATTATGCTAAGAAGATTACTCAACCAAGTTTAGTGTTGACGAAGGGAGTGAAGTGCATGTTAGACATCATGAAGATAGAGAAGATTATGATAGTTCAAATGATTATTCTCCTCCCATAGCACCTTTTTTCACATCAGTATCCTCCATTATAGCAAGAAAAATTATTGAGAAATCATCTAATTCTATAACCCAAGTTCCCTCTACAATCCCAAAGCTCAAGGTATTCATTTTTTAAGATGTCGATGAATCAATCGGTAGGGTCATAACAACGACCGAGGTCTGTGAACAATTATAGAAGCCTGGAAATGATAGTCATGAAAATTTATCAGGCAGTTTCAATGCTTTATACTTGCCAAGTAGTTTTGGTGAGGATTTTGAAGTTAGAGATAATCCTTTATTCGAATTTCACGAGTCTGAGTTAGAAAACCTAGAGATATTTGTTCCTGTTTCTCATGATAATTTGATGATAGGAAATAATGATGAGGGGAATGATGAAGAGCCTGAGAAGGAGATTGGACCATAAAAAGAAAAAGGAATAGATGAAGAGCGATTTAAAGCAAGTGATTTTATTATAGATTCCTCTTATTCTCCAACTCAAGATTTAAGAATCTCTAATGGTGAACCTTTACAAAAATACATTTCATCCGCCTTTTTGAAAATAGAAAAGATTGATATCTTAGGGTTTGTATCAATAGAAAATGATGAAATTATTAAAGAAATATTTGGAAGTCTTGCAAAAATGGCATCAAGATACAATGTGCCCACATTGGTCGAAGGCAACAACAAAGTTTACACTCCACAATTACAAATTGATCCTGATCGAGATTTGTACCAATTGTATTCATCCTTTACTTTAATTAGTGAAGGAATGGTTCTAGGTGATAGTATGTGGGTGATCACATAAAAGTGGTTTAATTTTGGCTTGGACACTAAAATAATTTTTAACTAAATCTTCACTTTGGGGCATCTATAGCCTTCATAGGGAGGCTATGTATAAACTAGAGTTCAGTGACATTTGTTTGTAGATTCTTAATATATTTTCAAAATTTTTGGAGTAAGACTTCTTTTTTCATCTCCCTTTCGAAAACTAGTTTTTTTGAAAACAACATTTTAAAAAGTGAGCTCACTATATAAGTATATTTTTTTTTCCATGAAGGATAAAATTCTAATTCTTCGATTTTAGATTTGCCTTTGATATCTAGTGCTTCCTTGGTTAGATAGTTTTTATTGAATATTTTTCTTTAATCAGTTCAAAGTTAAACCAATTGTAATTAGGACATAGATGCGACGTGTCTTGGCGGCAACTTTGTTTGTATGTATTGAGGCTAAGGACTTCAATGTTGGTGCATCATATTTTCAATTTTTTTGATAATCATATTTTCCCGTAGTAGAGATAAAGGCTTGATTTTTGTTGAAAAATCTATGTTAATAAAACTAAAAAACAAATGCATAATAAAACTAAAACATATTAAAATTACTTTTCGTTGGATGGCTGGATTAGGGACCACCTAATTCGATTGGGTTTGTTGAGTCTTTACCATTTTGTCTTGATAGAGCTCTGAAGTGCCAAAATTTATATTTTTTTACTTGGGGATGAGGGATAAAGGGGGTTTTGAGCAGACCCTTGGGGGTTGAGCGAACCACCCTTCCATAAGAGAGTTTGTTGGGTTTTTGGGTAGGAAAGAATTAAAAGGGTTCTCTCGAACCAGTAGGTTCGTACGAACCCCTAAAATCAAGTTTTTTTCCATGTATTCATTTTTTGTGAGTTTTCCTGCCTCACTTGAATTGTAAACCACTATTGTGGCTTCACCCATGTTTGAAGTAATAAATGGAGACATAACTAAAAATCTACAAATTTGTGTTTAGGGAATGATAGAGATATATTGTAATGTCGTAAAATTGTACCCCTTGTAATTTCACATACATTCTTACATTCGTTTTAGTGTCCACTCCCTTAACATTTGTGTAGGCTCATTTTAGCCCCTGCATCAACCTTTTTCCCTCTTAGGATGCTCAAAAACCCCTTTTCAACAACTACCCTTGTGTGTCAGCTCTGCATTGAACCTTGTGCTTTTCTCATGCTTGTCATTTTGTAGCATGATGTGTCTAGAAACTAGCATGCTACGTGGATGTCCACACACCGCGCTAACATCCTGTGATGTTTCAACGTTCAAATGATTATTTCTGAGCATGTTTGCCTCTTGTCACCTCCTTTTTTAGGTGGTAACGGCCCGAGATGCTTTGTAATGGCTCAGGAAGCTTCTTTTCCTTCTTCTCCTCTCCTTAAAAGCTGTCTTTTGAACTCATTTGGCATTCTTTTCCTTCTTGGATTCTATTTTGGACATTCTCCCATCTTTCTCTTGCTATCTTGCTTGCACAACTCTCTACAAAAACACTCTCAAGCTCTCATAGCACTCTTTGTAGCTCTCTTAGCTCTCACATCCCTATCTTTCATCCTTGCTCTCCTTAGCTTCCTTAAGCCTTGCAGCTGATATCTCTCTTATATTGTGCTTGCGAGCATCCTATGATTTCACACATCCCCTATCAATTGCATCTTTATCTCGTGATACGGGTTCTCCTCCTTGAGCAGGGATTTCTTTTATCACTCCATATTTGATTACTTTGTTCATTTCTCTATCTATCTAGTTGTTCATGGAGGCGGGAACACCAAAATGGGGGTTTGATTGAGGAAAACCCCTATACAGCCCCACGATTTTCTCCAAATTTTATGTATGCAGGTATTGAAGACATTCATTTTTTGGAGGTCTCATTACTTGGGTTTTTCATGAGCGTCTTCTATCTCTCATCCTCTTTAAATTTAACATTTGTACTTTACTTCATTTAAGTTTTGTTAGATTTTGTTACCTTCCTACATTTTGTAAGTTCTTATCAATTTGATTGTTAGTAGCCACTAAGTTGTTTTCTGGGATATTCTTGCTTTCTGGTCCGTATGAGACGTCAATGCGTCTCTAGGACTCCAGCGCGTCACATTGTCATCCTTATTACTTCATCCTTTGCGAGGCCTATCACTCTGTCTAGAAAATCTCATGCTTCTCTTTGATTCTATCGTGTTCATGAAGGTAGTTTAGGGCAGTTCGCCTCTTGGGAATCTCTTGAGAATAAAGAGACTCATGAATAGAAAATTCCCCTTCTCTACATATACGATGAAAAGTGGCTTTTTGGTGGAAAAAATACACATTGGGGTATCATTCGTCATGTAAATATGATCTAGGATAACTTATTGCTCCTGAGTTTTCAAGTGTTGTGCGAAAATATGCCTCTTTTTCGTAGTGGGTCATATTTCTCTCAACCTGTCAATGGCTTCATGTGAGTAACCTTAAGCACCTTCGAAGGTAGGTTTCCACTACCTTGTACATATTCCATTTTTCTTTTGTGTTGTTATTTAAGGTGTTTCTTCTCCTTGCTCGCCTTGTTTTTGGATTGTTTTGGACACTTCCTTTCGATGTTGCTAACTTTATCACCTAATGGATAAAACACTTGTCTACTATTAAGATCTTAGGTTCATGGCTTTGTCCCTTTACAATCCTTATCCTAATTACGAACAATTATTTACCCTGCAGTTCTACTTTCCATTTCCAAACCACGATCACCATAAAATGTTGTCATGTTAAGAATTGTCGCCTCTTTGATTAGTTTTTGTGAAACTATAGGCGGGGCATTGATAAAGGTTTCGCAACATTTTTTGCTCAACTTTCTAAAGGTTTCAGCTTCGAAGATATTTTTGAATTAGTTTTTGGTGGGTTCTAGAAAAGGTGTTGGGGCCCAAAGTAGTTTCCATAACCTCAACACACATCGACTGAAACAAGATAAAAATAAGTAAAGATCAACTCTACTTCAAGATTTTCATAAGGTTTCAAAACCTTTGTCAGTTCTCGACAAGGTTTCAGAAACCTATTCTATCCCTGATGGCAAGTTCTCTTTCAAAGGACTAAGTGTTTCACTATTATCTAAGGCCCTTTTTAGAAAAGCCCCAAATGACTTCAAACTAGGCCTTAAGAGAAGATTAACAAGAGGATAATGGAAATGTTCAAAAGATTAGAACTTCAATGGGATTCCAAAAGGAAACCCACACACAGATACCGACATCAATTCATTTTGTCTTCTTTTAAGAGCAGTCTCTCCCATATTCCAAGAAAATATATATTTAATGAAATATGGTAACAAAGAAAAACCATTATAGAATAATATTTGGCAGAATCGAAGCTATTGAACTATTATGAGTAAAATTGAAATAAAAGGCATGAACTGCGTAAAATGATTGATCCTACACGATCTGATTTTACTAACACTAATTCATCATAGGTAATCTCCTTTCTTTAACCGGCTAATGAATAAATAAGTATTTGATTAAATTCATCATATTTCATCTCTTAATTAATTAGATCAATTCTATTTGATTATTCCATCATCTCCCTTTTAATTCAATAATTCATTTTATTTAATTAATCTTTAAGGTCATCTCATTTAAATTAAATAAATCAATCTTTAATTGATTTGAATTTGACATCATCCTCTTTTAATTAAATAAATCCAACTTTATTTAATTAAGTCGTCTAAAATCGTGTTCCTCTCATTTTGAGTTATTTAAATCCTAAAATCTAAATCAAAATGGTCAAATCAGCTAATCTCCTTTGAATTAATCAAATCCTGATTAATCTTAGTCTTAATCCATCAAATCCTCTAGATTTTTCAACTTGCTCATGAAAATTAATTTAATTAATTAATAAATCTTCCTTTTTCATTCAAAAAGGCATCAAAGGATGGAATATTCCCCAAATTTGAAATCTTTCCCCAAAAGGACTTGCCCCTCCAACAAGGCATTAAAAGCCTCTTACATGTCCTTTTCTTGAGCCAAGTGGCATTTAATTCATTTCTTCTCTCCCTCCAACTTGTCACTTCTCCATTTTTGAGAATTCCACTAATTGCATTAATGGTACATTCAGCTCCAAATGTGCTCCCTCAATCCATGTTGACAGAGTGAGAGCTTTCAGTAGTGGTTGGTGTTTGATCCCACATTCATCATTTTCCTATTCCTTCCATCATTCCTCTTCTATAAATAGAAGGCTCTCTTGTCTGATTTTGGATCCCACCAAGTTCATCCACAGTCTTGGGCATTTTCATTGTTTTGAGCAACATGCATCCATTTTCATCATTTCATAGCTAGGTTATGGAGAAATGTCATCATGGAGCATCAATTTTCAAAGTTCATCATCAAGCTTGATTAGGAATTGGGAAAGGGCTATTTTCCACATCAAAATAGCACCAATTCCCCCATGGGATTGAGAGTTTGGACATTAAAATGGGATTTAATAGCTTTTTTACTTGTGTTCTTCATATTATTTATTGTTTTTATGTTTGAAATGAACTTCATGGGAATGATGTTTCTAACTTGCATATTGGATAATAATGTTTATGGAGTCTAGGATCTATTCCACAAGATATTCATCTGTAAAAGAAATAAAAATTAAATGAAGAATTTCAAATCCATCACATTGTATGGAACAGATTAAACGTAAAAGTTTTATATATTCATATATTGTATTGTATTACATCAAAAGAAGGGGGAATTTCTAGTACATTTTCAAACACAAAGAGTAAACATTAAAATGCGGATGCCCTCCACCACCTCATGGAGCCTTTTAATTTGTGTTGGGGAGAAGAGGTTTTCCTTGAACTCAATAAAGTGAGTGAAGGTTTCCATCATGTTCCTCTCTAGTCTGGCATGAAGGGAAGTGTAGCTGCCAGCTTGTTCGTTCTAGGTAGTGGCTATATACATCTACCAGCCCTACGTGGGTATTCGTTGAGATTCCTCAAAGCAGCTTCAACCCAGCCTAGATAAGTCAACTTTACCAAGCATTCTACAGCTCTAGCTCCCCATTCTAATTTGTCAAAGGTTCAGATAACATTGTACAAGAAGCACTCAAGAAGTGCAGTGTTGTGCACATGAACCTAAGCAAGGAGGTTTTCTCTGATTATCTTCCTTATTATGCCTTCCTCCATGTCACTATGTATCAAAAAAACCTCCCTCAGTTGGTCCACCACTGGCCTCCTTATTGAATTGCATTCCATACCTTCAATTTCTAGAAAATCACTCTCAGAAGTGGTATCACTTGAGGTGCTCAACATCTTGAAATGAATGTTGTTATGTAGAGAATGAGGGTGTTTTTTCCTAATTTATAGAAGCAAGAAATGGGCATCCCACTTATAAGATAAGTCATGAGGATTTTACTTGGGAGTAACTAATGAAGCAAGGATATCACCAATTGTCTTAAATGTAATGAGCATAGCAGATGATGTGATGTTATTTTGGCTATATGAACCTCGGTGTTGGATGAAATCCCTTCATTAAAACAATTCACACGAGTATGATCATTGGTGGATATATCATTAAATGCATAATTTATATGTTACAAGTCTTTCTCACGAGTATGATTGTTGGTGGATATATCATTAAATGCATAATTTAGAAGTTGTGGGTCTTTCACACAAACAAGTAGCCACAAGGCTTACATATGATGAGTGAAGATGCACTAGATCGTTATAATTAAATCAATATAAGAAATGCAATCATGACATCTCTAAAAATGGTCATAAATGCTCATTTGGTTTGATTAAACAGAAAATGAATAATGATTTATGAAACATTTACTCGACAGACTAACAGTTATGACTATTTTAAAAGAATCAGTTTCAAGAACTCGATGACAATTATATTATAAAACTATTAATATACTTTTTGGGGATATTTGAAGGGTCAAAGTTTTTTATCCCCATTGCAATTTGATGCAAGAGCAAGAATTGATTGAAAAGAAGGATCAAATTTTTCAATTTTACTTGTTTCCTGAAGAAGTTCTTTGTCTTTGAGCATATGAATTTGAATGCAATACTTAGTATTTATGAATGAGTTGTTGAGATTTGATAAGTGCTAGAATATTACTTCTCTTTGTGGATGTTGTGTTCTTTGGTGTTACATTCATTGTTCTTCAGTAAAAGTTAAAATTATATGTCAAGTCAATTATTTGTTACTGGTAATCCAATCTTTGAGTTATGATATTAGTGACATATATATCTTTTAAGTTTCAGTTAATGTTTTGGAAATTGATCTCAATTGTATTTGCCTCATGGCTATGAGCAAGTGTTAGTTTTCCTTTACTACTTTATGGTCAAAAGTATTCCCACTTTCTTTATAATTTAAAAAACCAAAATTATATTTTATGAGGGAGTTGTTCCTCAATCAAAATTCAGAGGAAGATCACCAATGAAATGGTGATCTCTGCAACTATTATTGTTGATTAGTCTTTATTTTGGGTATTTTGGAGTCAAACTAAATCAATATTTTAAAAGACCAATTTGTCAACCAACATTGTCCTGGCATGATTAGGCATTATCTCAGTTTTCTCCTTTTTCCATTCTTTTTCTTTTTGGGAGAATTTTGGTGTTCTCTTCCATAATTCAATACCTAATGACACAATAGTTGGTGCAGTGGGGGTCTTTATGGGTCCAATTGATCTCTTTGGAACTAGATCTTTTCCATCTATTTTCACCATGGCAAATTGTGCCAATATTTCTAGTTTTGATCCATGCTCAAATTTATTGAGTCTTTCTTCCAACTCCCTGATTCTTGCATCCCTCTCACCATCTTTTTACTGATATGTTTTCAATAAGTCATCTAATTGTTAAATTCTCTACAAGGCTTCTTGTAATTCTTTATTTATATTCCTTTCTTCCAAGAAAAATTCCTCTCCTTTCTCCAAAAATTGTTCTTCTCCTACCTCCTTTGTATACACAAACCCTTTTGAGACAAGGCTCTTCGGAGATCTTATTCTCTCTATTTTTGGTAACAAAAATATCTTTTGAATCAGAGTCAAAAGTGTTGGTAAAATACAAAGGCTATACAATTGGTGTTTTTATTTCATCACTAGGGGCATTCCCCTTTGAGTATGTGTCTATTTCTATTATTACAACATCTTTTTTATTTTTATCCATTCCCTTCATGGGACCCTTCTTTCTTAGATGATGTGATCACCTTCTTGATGGGGAGGCTTTCCTCTACCCCTTTACAGGTGTAGAGATAGAAGCCCCACTTTTTATTTTATGTGCTTTTGGTGGCCCCTTATTAGAAGTTAGGGTTTCCAGATTGTCTTCAAATATGAGCTACTCAATAAAGGTTGCAGGTTGTGTTTCCTATAGACCCTACTCTTCTGGTTCCTCCATGTTGTATGTAGGTGTTGCAGTAGGGGAACCAGAGGGTATTTCTCCCTAAGGAGTAGCCATGGCAGGTCCTTCTACTTCTTTTTCTTTACCCCTATCTTCTTCATTATGCATTTGAATGATGTTAATATTGTTGCAATTTAGAAAATCCTCCCAAGACATATCAGGAAATTGAACCCTAAGGCTTATTTTAACCAATAGAGTGACTAAACAAAAATGTGACTGAGTTGATTGATTTCTTTTCCTCTTATATTTCTATAAGAGAGGGGGACCAACCACATCAAGCCCTAGGTCACAGAGAGCCAAGAGTGGAAGGCTACCCTAACTTACCTCACTCTAAAGGGGTGTTTGATGTGAAGGATGAGAATGATGAGGACTATAAAGTCTTTCAATCACTTTGCAAACCTAAACTATAGTTTGGGATAGGAAAGTTGGCTTTTTGGAGTCAGTTCTCTACCTTAGAAAGTTCTCTGTCTAAGGACGACAACGTAGTTCTAGGACATCAGCATGGCGCGCTGGCGTCTCTCGAGTGTGTTGGCATTTGTACGGCCAGAAAATGACGAACACAAAGAAACTACCAAAAATACCAACTAACAACCTAGCTAGTACAATCTAGATGATAAGAACAAAACGAGAAAGTATACAAAGTAAATATTGAAATGATAAAGTAAATAAACTAGAAACAAGGTGACAAAAACAATCTCACATAAGTGCATGTTCGCCAACTAGCTCCAAATGCATGTCCTCATACACAAAAGAAAGAGGGGAAATTTGTTGGGGCTATATAGGGGCCTACCTTAGTCAGATCCCCATTTTGGTGTTTCCAGCTCCATAGATAACCAAATAGAAATGATAGAGAAATGTATGATAAAAAAGTAAAGAAAGAAAGCACATGAATAACACTACAAAATAGTATATAGCTACTCAACCAAATCATAAATGAGAGGATTGAAAATGTTACCGCCTCCACCAAGAGCTCACTAGCCAATGATGGAGAAAGAGAGCTTGAAAAATCACCACAACCTCGACTGTGATGAAGGGAGGTGTTGCAAAACCTCAAGCCCCTATCGCGAATGACTCGGGCTTTCCACACTTGCTTGACGGTTGATTGAGCCGTTGTTGCTACAATGGAGGCGTTGGAGGCCGCTTGAGAGGAAATGAAGGCCGGTGAATGCTTTGAGAATGCAAGAAGTGATGAAAAAGAAAGATGAGTTGAACATTTAGAAGAAAAAATGGAATGAGAATGGATTATTTTTAAGGAGAAGGGAGAGCATCTACCATTTTTGAGGTCGATTGGTCAAAGAGGGATGTTACAAACCATTCCCAATGGGAAGTGTAATGCCTCTACCAGCTTCAGACGCAGGAATCCGCCAGGACGCAGGTGCCACATGGATGTTTGCACTCCATGAGTGTCCTGCGGATAAATATTCTCCCCATTGACATAAAGGATGCTCTGAAGGAAGTCAACAAGTTGTGAATTTCACCTTCGGATTTGGTTTTCTAAGGTGAGGATGTACAAAGGGGAATTTGTGTAAGGGGTGCAAATTCGTGCCTATACATTTTTCCCCCACTTTAGCAAGCACGAATATTGATGAGTGCTTTGGTAAAGTAGATCAAAGAGTGAATAGGGTTAGAAATTTATACCTAAACCATCGAGGAAGAAGACAACAATCTGGCGAGCTCAAAAGTGCAGGGTAAGCAAATGACTTCATAGCCCCACAAAACAATGAAGTTGTAGATTGAAAGCATCTTATAGGCCCACAGACCTGTAAGGAGGTGAACCCAAAGATCTCTCACAAGGAAGCCTTGAGAGGTAAACACCTCACAGGCCTGCACACCTACAAGGAGGGTGTCCTCCAAGATCTCTCACATGAAGGAAGCCTAGAAAAAGTGCCCTACAGGCCTATAAACCTATAAGGAAGGTGTTTTCCAAGAT
>VDFB02125351.1:0-32389 GCA_007258455.2 Sequoia sempervirens | reverse complement strand
CCATCATATTTCCAATTTTTGGTCCATCATGATCCTACACATACCCGTACCTATCACCTAAAGGAAATTTCATGAGGAAAACTAGGACTCATTCACCCATGGGGAAAATGGGTCTTTTGTCAAGGTTTTTTGACAATTTTTGGGAGCCTTTGATACTATTATGTATCTTCTGCTTGATCCAAGTGTCAATGTCAAAAAGTCAAAAATATGATATCAAGGCGAGATTTCATGATTTGATGACAACTTTGACAAATTTTCTTGCAACCTTGCTCTTGAAGAGGTCCTCAATCCTTCTTCAACCTAATATCTACAACACAAACATAGGAGGGAAAAACTATTTTTTGGTCAATGGGGGTTTACCTTCGTCAAACGTCATTTGGTAATTAAACCTTGAATTGAAATAAAACATGAAAGGAAGGGAAGATAAATGAACAAAGATATGTTACCACTCACCAAACCATTGGATAAATATTTGAATGACTAAAATGTTAATCTTGATCTTGCATGAAATGACTTTAATGGATGTGGATCTTGATGCTTGAAATAATGCTTTGAATGCTTGAACTTGATCTTGAAATTTACATCACAATGTTAGCTCCAAAAACTTGCACAATGCAAAAATACTTTGACATGATACTTGGATCTTGATTGCTGCAATAAATCTTTGATATATCTACTCTTGAATTCTCTTGACAATAATACTTTCTTTTGTGAATTTTCTCTCAAAAATATTCTAGTTGATTTGACAAAATAACCATGTATTTATAGGTATTTATCCTTAATTTCCAAAAATTCAAATATTACAAGACGACATTGAAATTTAAATTTAGGATTATAAAAATACCACCAAAAAAATATTTTAAAAACAAGTTCCAAGGCTTAAGGAGGACCCATTCCCCCATGGGAGAATGGGTCCTAGGGCCGTATTTCTATAACACACATTGTTCAAGGTAACATGTTATGTATTTGCATTAATTATTGTTTGGTTTACCCTTCAAAAAATGTAATTAGCCAATAGGCTATCTATGTTAACTTTGGTCAGAATTTTTGTCAATCTTCTAAGTTTTTCACCTTCTTGACATTCGACTCTAGTTGGAAAGGACTTCTCCTCAAATAATGTGAAGCATAAAATAAATAAATGTGTTCCTCTACTCCATCCAAAATCCTCACATGCTCACATTCCTTGATCCACACACAATGCACATTTAGGGTTTCTTGCTTTGTGCATTTTTTTCGAGCATAGCATTTTACACATCTCCACTTACACATCTCATGTTTGAAGTGCACTGATGCCTTCGTAGAGAAAATAAACCCATGAATAAATAAGGAGGATCAGAAGATCAACTTTCCCCTTACAACATGGTAGATCTCGGCTTGACCTTGCCTATAGGTTCTGGAGGTTAGCTCAATCTTTTCTATTCTCATATATTTTATTGGACTTTTAGAAATTTTTGTAAACATATGAATAATTTTTATCTCTCCCTTTCTTTTATGCAGTGTCTATTATGGAAGTTGTTTTCTAAAAATATCTTGTTTGACTCTAAGGTTTTGGCTTATGGTTTGGTTAACTTTATAACTAACAATATTGACAGAATTTGCGCACTCTACCGGTGATTGTTATCAAATATCTTCAATATGTGATGCTTATTTTATTCTTGTTCTTCTACATTTTAGGGTTTTTTAGTGATATTTAAAGATAATAGGAGAGAATATATCCATGGATCAACAAAACTTAGGGCCAATTTTAGCAAAGAAATGGCTTGGAGGGCACAAATGTCTTGAAATCTAAAGGAGATTCACATTCATCTCTGTCAAACCTCACCATCAAGCAATGCAACTAGGTTTGTTTACTATTTCTTTAAACCCTAATCTAGAATTGAGTCTCTAAATTATTTTTTATAAGCATGTGCCCCTTGTTCTATTCTAGTCATAGTCACACACAATATTTTGGAAGAGACAAGCGAACCCAAAAGCCCATGCAAATAACCTATATTTTTGCAATAGTTTCCTATTACTAGGTAAATTATGATAATGGAACCTTTATGCACTAATAAAATCAACATTGGGGTGATCCCGCAATAGTGGTTTACAATTTTTGGCCAAACTAGACACTGAAATTATTTTTTAAAACTAAATCTTGACATTCGGGAACCTATAGCGGCTAAATCGTGAATAATTTTAAGATGATGCAAACTAGAGTCTCATCACATTTTGTCTTTAGATTCTAAAAATATTTTTCAAAAATTTTTGGAATTAGATTGCACTTCTTTTTCCATCTCCCAAATTGGTTTTTTTCAAAAAACAACATTTTTAAAAAAAGTGGCACAATCAGTATAATGCATAAATTTTTTTCCATGAAGGATAAAATTCTAATTCTTTCCAATTTAGATTCGTAACTCTGATATCTAGTGCTTCCACTTGGTTAGATAGTTTTTTATTGAATAGTTTTTCTTTAATCAAGTTTTGAAGTCAAACCAATTACAATTCAGACATAATGCGACCGTATAACACATAACTTTTTTTGTATATATCAAAATTCATTTTATTTTATTTTGTTGGATCAAGGACTTCAATATATAGTACACTCATATTTTTCATTTTTTTTTTTATAATCTAATATTTTTCCACATGTGAAGAACAAAGACCTTCATTTTTAATTAAACACATAAGGGATCTTGGAATTCAGGGTTAGTATTTCTTTGATACAATGTGGTTATAGAGCTAAAAAATGTCTAACACTATAGAGTAACTATATATGGTATATATATTTGTAAATATTACTTATATATTTTTGAATTTTGATATATATAGTGTTAGACATTTACCCTTATATTTAATCTTCTCAAAAATGAATTTCTTTCTATTTATGTTGTATGTGGTTGTCATTGATGTCAACCCTATTAGCATTAATTCGTTTAAAGTTGTATAAGTCAAGGATAATGAGAAAATTGTAGGTTGTCAATGGTGAAGTGAAGTTCAGTATGTTAGTAAGTTTTGTACATTGATGATCAAAGGTTGTGCAATAAAGGGTTTGTTGCTGAGTGTATCTAGTTTATCCATTTCGAGTTTTAGAGATCTGTGTAAATATTTGATCGAGTTATGAATTTTTTCATTTTGACAATTTTTATGTTGCTTCACTTGGTGTTACTGATTGAAGATGATGCTATTTTAGTTAGTTCAGTTGCTACAGATGCTTCTCTGGTGATTCATGTTGTTTTTGGATGTTTTTAGATCATGTTTTATCTTTGTTGTACATTTTCATTGATCGTTGTGCTCGTGGCTGGCAATTTTCTCTTGCATGTTCATCTTTTTATTGTTCTTGGCCGACATGGTGTTTGTAGCATGTTGTGGATCTTGGAGGAGAAATTATTTGAATTTTTTTCATGTTGGAGATGTTGATTTGGGTCTTCATTAAGTTGTGGCTCATGTTGGTTGATTCGTGTTAATAATATTTAATATTTGTGGGCCAACAGTTTATATTCATTTTATTATTCTTGTTGAAGCCAACATGTAGGGATGAAATTTCTTGTTGTGGATATATAAGAGCGATTGTTTAAATTGAAGTATGCTCAGGTGCTTCTAGGTGTGTGTGTGAATAATTATCTAAATCATTAGAAGGCAAAGCAGAGTGTGAAGAAGAGTGAAGAAGAATGAAAATGTGTTCATGTGCTTAATTGAAACTATGATTAGGCATTAGCATATGCTATTTTATCACTTCAAATCCCCATGGATGTAATCCAATTCTTTCTATAAGACAGTGTGTCTTCCTTGGGTAGTTAGCCTTGTTGTAATTGAGTAGTGAGCTCTAGGCAGTGTGCCTAAATGCATGTACATTCCCCATACTTCAATCTTTATAAGTTTTTAATAGGATATAATCTTGTGGACTGACCTCCACCATATTTTTTCCCCTAACAAGGTTTCCACGTAAAAAGTCTTGGTGTTATTTATGTCTCTAATGTGTTGATGATTTATGCTTTCATTGTTATTAATCAAATTTGAGAATAAGGTTAATAAGTTGAATAAGTTTTAATTTTCTAAGACAACTGATTCACTCCCCCCTCTTAGTTGTCTACCCTTGTGTTGCCAACAATTGGTATTAGAGCAGGTTCCTTGGAAGAATTTTAATAGCTTGAGGTGATCTGGGATGGCGTCATACATGAAGGATAGTCTGAGATTTGATGGATCAAATTATTCTCCGTGGAAGACTCAAATGGAGTGTCATTTGAGATGCATTGGTGAACCCTACTAGAACATTACATGTAATAGGTATGTTATTCCTCAGTATGGTCCTACTACTAATGCTGAGATTAGAGAAGCTGAGTATATTATCCGGGCTAAGGAAGCTTTGTTGAGTGCTTTGATTGATTATGAGATGAAAAATGTTATGGATCTAAAAATGGCATATGAGATCTGGAAATTTTTTGAAACCTTGCATGAAGGTGATGCTAATGTGAATATTGCTAAGTGGCAAATTCTAAAGAGAAATATGAAAGGTTGAGAATGGGTGGTGATGAGAACATTACTATTTTTATGCAAAGAGTGAATGAACTTGTGTGTGACATCAGATGTGCTGGTGGACAGATAGACAAATCAGAGATTGTTACTAAAGTGCTTAGACCCTTGCCTAATTCTTACAAAGTCAAAGCTAGTGCTTAGACAAGATGTAGATCAATGATTGGTGGATTGTTGTATTTAACTCAAACTAGGCCTAATATCATGAATGTTGTATGTATTGTTGCAAGATTTCAAGCTGATCTGATGAAATCTCATGTGATTGTTGTAAAGAGAATTTTTAGATACTTGAAGGGGACATTTTATTTTGGCCTATGATATCCTAAAGAAGATGATCTTACTTTGAGTGCCTTTACTGATGTTGATTGGGTAGGAGATGTGAATGATAGGAAAAGTACTAGTGGTGGAGCATTTTCTGGGGTAAGAAGTTGATTTCATGGTTAAGTAAGAAGTAGAATGTCATCTCCTTATCTATTGTAGAGGCCGAATACATTGCTACTACTAGCAATTATACTCAAGTCTTGTGGATGAAGTAGATGTTGAAGGATATTAGAGTTGTGTATGATGAACTGATAGCTATATTCTGTGATAATTCAAGTGCTATTAACATTTCTAAGAATTTGGTCATGCATTCAAAGAAAAAGAATATATCTATTAAGTTTCACTTTTTGAGAGAGAAGGTAAGTGAAAAGGAAGTCAGACTGGAGTATGTGGCTACTAAGGAGTAGATTGCAAACATCTTTAGTACATTGTTGCCTAAGGATACTTTTGAGTATCTTAAAGGGAAGTTAGGGATGATTACCCCTCCTAATTAGAACTAAGGATGCATCACATTGCGTCATTTTGTGCATTTCATAGTCATATCTTATTTCATATTGATGTTGTGGTGGATGCTACTTAGGGGGAGTAGTCAAATGTTTATATGCTCAAATATGTGGTGAAGAATTCATGTGGAGCTTAGAGATCTTTGTCATTGATTTCAAATGGGGAGAAGAGTCATGTAAAAAATTGGTGATTATATGGGAAAAGAGCCTTGTGGGGAGAAGATCATGTGAAAGAGTTGAGGAGAAAATGAGTCAGATTTTCAGACGAAGAAAGTGTCAAGAGTTAGTTGCGTTGATGGTTTTTTTCAGATCATGTGTTGCCATCAAATCCAAAGAGGGAGATTGTTGGATGTTGTGATTATGTTTTTTATCTTTGGTTGTAATTTATGTCAATACTATTAGCATTAATTCATTTAAAGTGGTATATGTCAAGGATATTGAGAAAATTGTAATGGAATAAGTTGTAGGTTGTCAATGGTGAAGTGAAGTTCAATATGTCGGTAAGTTCTATATGTTGATGATAAGAGGTTGTGGACTAAAGGGTTTGTTGTTGAGTGTATCTAGTTTATCCATGTCGAGTTTCAGAGATTCGTGTAAAGATTTGATCGAGT
Organism: Sequoia sempervirens; assembly: GCA_007258455.2. Lineage (NCBI taxonomy): Eukaryota > Viridiplantae > Streptophyta > Pinopsida > Cupressales > Cupressaceae > Sequoia > Sequoia sempervirens. The sequence continues at coordinate 26,442 of VDFB02125351.1, read as the reverse complement.
TATGAAGATTTTTATTCTAACAGTTTTTTTGTTGCTTTAGTTGGTGTTACTAATTGAAGATGATGCTATTTCAGCTAGTTCAGTTGCTACAAATGCTTCTCTAGTGATTCGTGATGGTTTTTGATGTTTCTAGATTGTGCTCTATCTTGGTTGCACATCCACATTGATCGTTGTTCTCGTGGTTGGCGATTTTCTCTTGCGTGTTCATGTTTTTCTTATTCTTGGCTAACATGGTGTTTGTAAGGTAAAATCACAAAGTTGTGTCACACTTTCAGCCAACTTATCAACACAACTAAATTTAAGTATTTCTAACTAAAAATCAATTTTGGTTAAACATATGATCTAGTAAGATTCATTCTAGCTAAGTTAGATGCTTCCACAACTTTTTAAACTAAAATTGTTGGCTAAAAATATATGGAGCACCACTTTGAGTCCAATTTATCAAAAAATAAAATTATTTGAAAAACTTGAAGTTTGAATAACTCCTGCTAATGTAAATATATATATTTTTTAAAATATAAAAATACCCTTTTTGTAGATCAATAAGTGTAGTTTGTAAAAATATATTTATTTTAATAGTTTAATTATTTTTTATATTTTATTTTTTATTTTTATTAAAAGTAGGTTATCATCACAAAAAATTAGGTTGATTACTATGTAAAGGAAAAATACTAAAAATTATTTAAAAAATATTAAAAAATATGATGCACTAGATAAAAGAATCTATTTTAAGATGGTATTTTTTTTTTCCATTTTAGATACATATTTAATATAAAAGTTGACGTCTGATGAAAAAAGTTGTTTTTTGATTCACACACATTTTAATATTTATTTAAAAATATATCCATTTATGAAAATGGGAAAAAAATATATCCATGCACTAAAATTTCAAGTTATAAATACACACATAAAATTTGAAAGAAAAAAAAATACTATTAAAAGTTTGATGTGCCATACAACTTCATTTTTTAGCATTTTATCAGCAACTAAATTATAGTTTTAATTTATTAAAAAATAGTTTAAAATTTTATTTTTTTAAAATAAATAAATACAAGCATAAAAAATACTAAAAAATACATATTTCACTAGTCTACATCATTTCAGAATTCAAAACATATATGCCACTTTTTAGTGATTCAAGTTTAAAAATTGGATCAACGTTGGCCATTTCCTTTATAAAGTGTGACACAACTTTGTACTTTTACCCTGTAGCATGTTGTGGATCTTCGAGGAGAAATTAATTGAAGTGTTTTCATGTTGGAAATGTTGATTCAATTCTTCACTAAGTTGTGGCTGACCTTGGTTGATTTGTGTTAATAATCATTAATGTTTTTTTGCCTAAATTTTATATTCATTTTATTATTCTTGTTGAAGCTGACATGTAGCTCGATGGAATTTCTTGTTGCAGATATATAAGAGAGAGATTGTTTGTTGGAATTGAAGTATGCTATGGTGTTTTTGTGTGTGTGTGTGAATAATGATCTAAATCATTCAAAGGTAGAACAGACTGTCAAGAAGAGTGAAGAAGAGTGAAGAAGAATGAAAAAGTGTTCATGTGCTTAACTGGAACTATGATCAAGTATTAGCATATTCTATTTTATTAGTTCAAATCCCTACGGATGTAATCTAATTCTTTCTATAAGATAGCGTGTATTCCTTGGGTAGTTAGCCTTGTTTTAATTGAGTAGTGAGCTCTAGGAAGTGTGCCTAAATGCATGTGCATTCCCCATATTTCATTATTTATACTTTTAACAGGGTATAATCATGTGGACTGATGTCCACTATGGTTTTTCCCCTAACAAGGTTTTCACGTAAAAATCCTTGGTGTTATGTGTGTCTCTGATGTGTTGATGATTTATGCTTTCACTATTATTAATTAGGTCTAAGAATAAGGTTAATAAGTTGAATACGTTTTAATTTTCTAAGAAAATTGATTCACCCCCCTCTCAATTGTCCGCCCTTGTGTTGCCAACAATTTTTCTAGTGGTAAATAACTACTTTAATTGAGTGAATAATATAAAGAATATAGGTTGTATTTTTTATCTAATAGAATTTTCACATATTTTTCCTAATGTAGGTATTATTCATTGGAGGAGGTGATGGTGGGGTTCTTCATGAGGTTTGTCAACATAATTCGATAGAGAAAATTGATACATGTGAAATTGATGGGATGGTTGTAAATGTAAGTACTTTGAATGCAATCTTCATGTAGTAACTCCAAGATTGAGACTAATTGATCAAATGGTGGGTTGGGACATGATGAATTTATGGTTGGTTTTGAGAGAACATCAAACCTTGATTCAATAGGATTTATTTGCAATTGTGGTGTATGATTTGTTGAATTTTCAAGTTTATTGTTTATGTTTTCTAAACTGTATGTCTTGTACCATGCCTAGAATGGCAAGAGCCTTCTTTTCATCATGGTGGATGAGAAATAATAGATTTTTTGAGCAAAAAGATGAACGAAATAAGGATGATTAGGTTAAATTTACTAAATGAAAATTATGGTTTATGTATTGAGAGAACTTTGGAAAAAAATTATGACCTAACCGTGCAAGATGGGATATCCTTGAAAAGGATATCAAGTTAGAGGTGGAGTATATAGGTATCTGCTTAGTGACCAAATAGGTATAGGGGATAAATTCATGAATAGATAAAATGGAAATCACTGTACTAGCAGAGAAAATATACATGTAGCCTTAGAGAAGAGGATTTTCAAGGGTGGAAATAGACTAGAGAAAGAATTTAGCTCAATTATATTGAGTCGACTATAAACCAGGAAAAATGAATTTTGCTAAATGTTCTTCAAATATTAATCAAATTGATATGGCTTCAACTAACCAAATCAGCATGATAATTTTGGAGACCTTTCCATGGCCATTAAATGCAAGTAGAATGTTTAATTATCCATCAATCTTGGAGGTGTTATAGTGTTTGGAAACTTAATGATATTTTCAAGGTCATGAAGGTTCTATTCCTATAAAGATTTCACACTTTTTAGATTACCAAGTTAAATTTATTTTCAAATTTATTATAAAACATCAAGGTTGATGAATATTCAGAGAGCATATGGTCAATCATTCATATTTTAGTCAGTGATCACATCATAACTATTTTATTTACTCTTCATATTTCTTTTGTATTTTGAATTGGGAGGTTAGAAATGTTTACAAAGGTTGAAAAAGGTGAGTTGCATCATTCAATTTCAAAATCCTTTGACTTTAATGAATTTTATTTGATGGCAGGATATATATAATAGCTTTGAACACCTCTAATCAAAATATCTAAACTAGATAGGAATATCTTCATTATAGAAGAAATGTATAGAAAAACCATAACATGACTTTGTATGCCAAAGAACTCTCAACCACACTATTTTATCTTTTATTAAATTTTTCTCAAAAGAACTTGGGAACCAAACACCACAAACACATTCTCATCATCTGTAACACAACTAAATAAAATAAAATACAAAAAACTAACTACACAAATTCTTTTCAAAGCAATACTAGAGGTTGACACTAGTGACACTATTAATGGCAACATAATGGAACTAATTTGAAAAACATCACCAAAGTTAACATAAGCTTCCAACAATATTTCCATAAACCTATTGACATTAATGCTATAACACAAACTATTCATCCTTCTAACAACATAAGGATGATAACATCAATGACAACATAAACTTCCAACAATATCTCCCTTTGGTATTGATGGCAACACATGATGTGAAAAACCATCAACAATAGAAACAAAATGTTTGATCACCAACACACATACATTGTACACATTAGTCCACATTGCTCCATTTTTCACTTTCTCTTGCTCCCCCTTTTTGCATAATGGTTTTTGGTTAAATCTCTCCCACTTTGACACCATGGGAAAAGGGAAACATACATGCTTCTCCCCCCTTTATCAACCATACATAAATCTATTCTTTAATTTTTCTACAAATTCCTTTTCTTTTAAGTATGTGCATTGTTTTCTTTTAAGTAAAGTACCTACCTACTACACAATGACAACACTTACTCCCCCTAACTGTAACAACCAATAATGCTACTATCTATTCCTCCTGAGAGGTAGCCACCAACATCAGTCCAAAATAAGGAATAAATCTTGAGATCCACTGGATTGATGCATATACTTATATATCTAGTTTAAAGGAGGGAAATAACCCCTAACTTCTACCAGAGATACTCAAAAGTATCCATAGGAAAAGCCTTATTGAATATATCTACAACTTGATCCTTAGTAGGAACATACTCCAAATTTACTTTATTCTTTGCAACTTTATCTCTCAAAAAGTGATTTTGGATGGAGATATGTTTTTTCCTTGAATGCCTTACTAGATTATTCAAAATGTTGATAGCACTTGTATTATCACAAAAGATAGAAATTGGTTCATCATATAACACTCTGATATCCTTCAAGGTTTGCTTCATTCATAGCACGTGAGTGCAACAAGAAGTTGTTACAATGAATTTTTCCTCTGTAGTCGATAATGAAACTAAATATTTCATTTTTCTTAGTCAAGATACCAATCTACTTCCAAGAAAGAATGCACCGCCACTTTTACTTTTTCTTTCATCCACACAACCTTCCCATTCTACATTTGTATAAGCACACATAGAGAATTCAGTATCCTTTGGACACCACAAGCCATGTTTCAGAGTGCCCTTGAAGTACTAAATATTCTCTTCACTACTCCCACATGCAACAATCTGGGATCTTAAAATATAGCTCCGCAAGAGAAAATGCATGTATGATATCTAGTCTAGTAGTAGTTAGGTATAGTAATCCTCCAATCATTGATATATACTTTCTCTGATCATTCTTGGGGGATTCATCATTTCTACTTAACTTGCAATGAGTAACCATAGGTTTACATACAAATTTAGATGCTTCCATTCCAAACTTCTTCAACATTTCCTTGATATACTTTGAATATGAAATAAATATACATTTTTCTATCTAATTGATTCATAGTACTTGAGGAAGAATTTTATCTTCCCAAACATGGAAATTTCAAACTCATTATGCATTTTTCCTCCAAATCTCTTATACATAGCTTCATTCCCTTCAAAGATTATATCATTAATATATACAACCACAATCAATATTTGATCTTTTTCAGCTTTGAAATAGAAATTACTAAATGTGGTACCTTTATTGAATCATTTTTGTAATAAGTACCTAACCAATGTTACATACCAAGCTCTAGGAGCTTGCTTGATTCCAGAAAATTCGTTCTTCAATCTACATACCATATTAGGTTTATTTGATACCTAAAATACTTCTAGTTGTTCAATGTATACGTCTTCTTCCAACTCACCATTCAAGAATGAAAACTTCACATCCATTTCATAAACATTAAAATCCTTATATGTTGTAAAATCCAAAAACATATTAATAGCTTCCATTCTTGCCATTAGGGAAAATGTCTTCAAAAAATTAATTCCTTCCACTTTTTAATAGCCTTTGCACACAAGCATTTCCTTTTTTATCACCACTTACCCACTCTCATTTATTTTTTTATAGAACACCCAATTATTTCCAATCACATTCTTGTTTGTTGGTCTTGGGACAAGTTCCCAAGTCGAATTTTTCTCAATCTGCATCATTTTTTCTTCTATAGCCTTGATCCAATATTAATCTTTGCATGTTTCAATCAGTATTTTAGGTTCAACTTTGGAAAGTAAACATATATTTACTTGTTCTATCATTGTAGTCCTTCTTTTCAGTACACCTTTTATTTTGTCACCACTGATCTGATCTTCAAAAATATTCTTCTACACATGCTTAGGAGTCTTAGGGATCCTTTTTGGAGCTTCTTCATCTTCAATATTTACTTCTTTCTCTTTACCTTCGTCTTTTTATTCTTCTTTGCAAGAGGATTCATCTAATTCATATCAATCTATCATCATTAAAATTTTATTTATGTATTCACCCACTTTCACACTTGCACTTTCTAAAATATTTTTCAATCTTTTGTTGTTGCATTAGTAAGCTTTGATTCTTGTATAATATCAAAGAAAGATGCCTTCATTAGATCTTGTATCAAACTTTAATATGTTCTCTTCATCTCTTCTGATGTAACATTTACTTCCAAATACTTTGAAATATTTGACAGTAGGAGTCCTCCCATACCACAATACATAAGGAGTCTTTGAACTATTTTTCCTTTCTCGTGCTTTATTATGTATGTAAACTATAGTATGAATTTCTTCTCTCTAGTAAATTTTTGGTAGGTTTTCCTCTTTCATCATTGAATTCGTAGTTTCCCAAATAATCCCATTTTTCCTTTCAATCACTCTATTTTACTTAGGAGTCCTAGGGGTAGATAAATACCTCTTTATTCCATGAATTTCACAAAAAATTGTTAAACTCATTAGTGGTGAACTCTCCATCTATACCAAATCTTAAACATTTTATGTTCATATCCATTTCATTCTCAATCATAGCTTTGAATTCCTTAAAATTATCTAGAGATTTTGATTTTTGTTTGAGAAAAGTAACCCAAATTATTCTTGAATAATCATCAATTACTAGCATGAAATACCTATCACCTTGAAAAATTCTTAATCTAGTAGGTCCACAAATATATGTATGCACCAACACCAAAGGACTAGTATTAGACTATTCTTTGACTTTGAATCTATTTCTAGCTTTCTTCCTAACCTGAAATTCTTTGTAGACAACATTGATTGGCTTTGTAATCTTTGGAAAATCTCTCACATGTTGAATTTAACTAATCCTCACTAGGCTATCAAAACTTATGTGACATATTCTTCTATGCAATTTAGCCAACTTTCATTGGTTTGAGTCATAAAGAAATGACCATCAACACCTTTGAGCTGATAAAAATTTCCATTTATCCTTCTTGGATAACAACAACCATAATTTTGGATCCTTTTTTGATCTTATAACCATCATTCTGAAACACAAGTTTATATCCTTTGCTACACATTTGTCCTACACTTAAGAGGTTATGTTGAAGACCTTTAACATAAAGAACATTAGTTGTACTATGCTTTCCATAAAAAATGGTAGAACCTTTTCCATATATCTTATCAATTGTATCATCACCAAACTTAACAAGACCTCCTCCAAATTTATCATGTTTAAGAATCTTACTCTTTTCATGGGTTATATGATTTGAGTATCCACTATCAATGATATGGTAGTTCTTCTCCTTTCTAGGATGAAAATTAGTCACCATAGTTCCTTCAACATTATGACCTCTCAGAGTTAGTGTAATTAGTTCTAGAGCACTTTCCTTTATACATCTCTCAAAGTTGGAAGAATTAGTTGCAACATTTAGAGCCATTAACAAGCTTTCATTGTCTTCATCATCTAGATGATCAAATTTATCATAAGATACATTGGCATCTTCTTTAAAATAATAACTTCTCTTAATCGATTTACCTTTATTCTGCATATTTCTATCATTTGAAGCTTTGGTTGGACATCTTGAACCATAATATCGTCTTAAAATTGAAACATTTGAAAGGTAGCTTACCTCTATATTTTTTGGTTCCCTTTTTTAGTCTTATCACAATTTTTTCTTCTGCATCATCAAGATCCTCTTGATCTAATTCATCATTCTTTTCTAATTTGCTAGCTTTGAAAGAAATATCATTCTTTGCATCACTTGGACTAAAATGTCTAAGTTCAAAAGTATATAAAGCACCATACAACTGATCTCTAAAATACTTGATTAAATCTTTAACTTCTTCAATATAAGAAACTTTATGACTATAGGTTTTTGGAAGGGTTCTTAGGGTGATCCGACAAAGTTGGTTTACAATTTCTAGGAGATTCTAATTTTTGTTGAAATCACATTATTTTAGAAAATATTATGATTTAAGCCTTAAAAATTTCCATTTAAAGCATTCCAATTGAAGAGGGTTTGATCAAACTACCTTATATCAAAACCCCTTGGATAGAACCCCGCTAGTTTTAAACCATACCTATAATAGAGTTTCCTTTACACCTATCAAAATAATGATAAAAAATAACTTTTGATTTACCTTTTGGGGGATCAAATGAATTCAACTAAAATTTATTTTTTGTAAGTATGTAGTCCTTATTATAAGCTTCCCAAAATGTATAATTTTAAATAAATTTAATTTAATTATTATATTTATTTTTTATTTCTTGCAAATGTAGGTTTTTATTGAAAATCAAGCTCTTTGTTCTACACATAAGGAAAAATAGAAGATTATAATTTTTTTTGAAAAATACGAGTGCAACCGATACTGAATTCCTTGATCCAACAAGAAAAAATGAATTTTGATATATACAAAAAATGTTATGTGTTATATAATCCACCTATATCTGAATTGTAATTGGTTTGACTTTGAAACTTGATTAAGGAAAAAATATTCAATAAAACACTATGAAACGAATTGGAAGCACTAGCTATTGTAGTTACAAATCTAAATTCCAAAAATTTAGAATTTGATCCTTCATGGAAAAAAATTATGTGTTATACGGTGAGCATCACTCCTTAAAAATGGTGTTTACTGAAAAAACTAGTTTCTAAAGGAGATGGAAAAAGAAGTGCAATCTGATTACAATTTTTTTGAAAAAAATATATTTAGAATCTACAGAAAAAATGCCACAAATCACTAGTTTGCATCATCTTCAAATTCCTCATGGTTTAGCTGCTATAGGTGCCCAAAGTGAAGATTTAGTTAGGAAAAAATCAGTTTAGTGTCCAATTTGGCCAAAAATTGTAAAATAGTATTGTGGGATCACCCCTCAATACCTTCTTTACCACTTCATCTTCAACAAGTTTTCCACCAAGACCTCTAATGTAGTTGACAACTTCATCCACCTTTTGCATGTAGCTTGTGATATTTTCATCTTCTAATATTTGCATGTTCTCAAATATGATCTTTAAATTCTACATCTTTTCTTGCTTGACCTTATCATCTCTTTCATAAATACTTTCTAATCTTTTCTAAATCTCACTGGTAGGCTTAAGATTCATAAACTTCACAAGTTCTATATTAGAAATACCACTAAAAAGATCATATCTTGCTTTACGATTATTGTCATAAGCCTTGATCTCATCATTAATACTTATACCATTTGTATGCATAGTATATCCATCTTTAATAGACTTCCAAACTCCAAATCCTAGGGATACAAAGAAACCTTCCATATTGGTCTTCTAGAATGCATAATTTGATACATCAAATAGAAGGAACCTTGATTTGTTCCCAATTATTGGATACATAAGAAAACTAAGTGTGGGGTGAACCAATTGTTCATTAAAACATCAAAACCCTCAATAATAATCAAATCCATATTAACTTTATTAACCTTTAATCTATTAGATTGATTTAACATAAAAGAAAATAATAGAAAGTAAAACACAACAACACCATACACATCAAAACACTAGAGTTACATGGAAAATCCAAGAAGGGAAAAACCATGGTGAGGATTAGCTCAAAATATAAATTAATTACAACATTGAAGACAAAAGGCTCACTTCCAAATTACAAAAATGAAGAAATAATATTTTTACAATTATAAATCCATCTCAAAGCAACAAAAACATTCCATCGCAACATTACCAGTACATTTGTAGCCTTTGCAAAGATTGTAGACACCTTATTCTAACTACTTTTAGTAGTCTAAAACATTAAATCTCACACTACATTTCACACTTTCACATTCTACAACTTTACACTTTGCATCACACACATCATACTGCACACCACTCTCATCCTCCATCAATTCACTGTGCTTATTTATACGATCCTCGACCTTGAAAAAAATATCCATAGTTGACTATGCATCTCAACCATCCAAAACAATGAACTATGGATATAACACATTTAAACACCTCTAATCAACATATTTGAACTATATAGGAAGATCTCCAATACAAAATAAATGTGGAGCAAAACCAGAGCACTACTCTATATGTCAAAGCACCTCTCAAACACACTATTTTCTCTTTTATTCAAATTTTCTCCAAAGCACTTGAGAACCAAGTGCCAAAAACACATTTGCATCATATAAAACACAACCAAACAAAGTAAAATACATCAACTCAACAACGCACATGCTTATCAAAGTAGTACTAGAGGTTGACAATAGTGACACTACTAACGACAACACAATGCAACTAATCAAAGAATCGCCAAGGTTAACATAAGCTTCCAAAAATCATTCCATAAGAATTTTGAAATCAATACAACAACACAAACTACTCATTCTTCCAATAATATAAGCCTATTGACATCAATGACAACACAAACTTCCAACAGAGCTCACAAGAGTAATGCTAACTAGGGATCTATAGGAACTCATATTTATTAAATAGTATGTATAAAATTATACACTTGACCTCCATCTTAAGAACCTAATATATATGAGATATAAAATTTGAATCATCAAATGATAGTGGAAACTATGAGATAAAACCACCCAAAAGTGGTACTAAAAGTATCTCCCAATTAAAGATTTATTATGATATTTCATTATGCATCATAAGTTATGTAGTAGGTGTAATTCTCCTTTCAAACTCTTTTTTGTATCCAAAAAGTTTTAATAACTCCCACACAAAATTTTTAGGGCTATAAATTTTGATATAGTGAGCTAATTAAGCCTTTTTTTATAAACTAGTACTCCAAGGTTTTTATTCAATAGCCTAAAAATTTCATCATTTGTAATATTAATATTAGAAGCAAGGTTGAGATACCTTTCCCAATATCCTTATCTATTTTTTGTTTTATATTATTTTTTCCTTTTATATTATTTTTTTGTTTTATGTTAATTGAGCCTTTTTTTTATTCTATAGACTTTCATTGATTCCCTTTTAAGATAAGTGCATTTTGATTGACACCTCTCTTAAGAAATACATTCTCATAATTACCACTTATGATCCTTAGAAAAAATTGATGGCTCACAATGGAATGCATGATTGAGAATTAGTAATTTCCTATTTCATATTGCCTTAAATTTGTATGTTTTAATAATATTTTTAAATATTAGGCCTCACAATTAGGTCACATGTTGCACTTTCCCTTGCCATTTCTTCTTTTCAATATTTCACATATATAAAACTATGCTCAATAAATGGTGTGGCGAGCTATAGAAAAGCCATCGTTACAACAAGATCTTATACAATTTGCACCTTTACTAAGAATAATAATGATTATGCAAAATTCCATGGCTAACATTATTTTATCAAATTCCATAATGGCTAGCCTTTAGCCAACACTATGGATGATAATCAATATGGCATGATTAATAAATATTGTTCACTAAGATGATCAAGCACCTTTTTTCTAAGATAGATTTATCAAGGAATATGGTTAAAGTGGGCCAATTTATCATAGAATTTGAATGTATGTGTATCTATCAAAAGGAAATTAAGGTACAAATCTATTGGCCATTTCTATGGCTAGCATTACTTTGTAAAATTCCATGGCTACCCTTTAGCCAACACCATGGATGATAATCAATATAGCATGATTAATAATTACTGTTCACTAAGATGATCAAGCACCTTTTTTCTAAAATAGATTTATCAAGGAATATGGTTAAAGGGGGTCAATTTCTCATAGAATTTGAATGTAGGTGTATTTATCAAAAGGAAATTAAGGCACAAATCTATTGACCATTTTGCTAATAATTATTCCCCTTTCATTTCACTTGATCTAAAAGCCTCTACTAATGAATAAACTCTAATGATTAATGTTAATAATTCATAGAAAATATTTTGTAATGGATAGTAATGCAAGGTAAGGTTAGGGTTACCATTGTTCTATTTCTTAACTTAGAATCACTATATATCCTTTAAATCATTTATCCTTAATTTTATAATATTTTCAAATATGAGGGCATCATAGTTGAGATGCATGTTGCAGTTCCATTTTCATTTTTACTTTTTACATATATAGTTGCACTCAATTAGTGAAATAGCATATTATGGGTGCCTATTATGTTGAGGAAAAATTCCCCTTCTATCATAATTTCTTTTCCCTCTTTGGATATCCCCATTGACACTATGGAGTGATTTAAATATTTCTTATATTACAATCTATATTTTCCTACCATTACTGATGTGTGTTCTTTATCTATTGTTATATCATACAATTTGGAGGACTTAGGAAAATAGTATTCAAATTTTGTGCTTCTTTTGACTCATGTTCCATTTCTACAAGTCCTCTAAAAATATTTATATTTCCATTTACAAAAAAGTAAACTACTATAGATATTATTTTGTCTAATGTATTATATTTTCATAGTTATAATGTTATTATTCATTGTTCACCCATGATAAAGTTTAATTTTACTCTCCAATAGGCACATTTGAAGAATTACTGAGGATATTCTATTGTAAAAAGATTAGTTCAAAAGTTCATTCAAATGTGATATTATTCAAAAAAATCAAGAATACCCTAATTCTCAATGTGCTTCTACACAACAATTCCTTAACAAATTTCATATTTAGCATTAATTTTCTACACTCTATTATTTATAATAAATAGACAAATATATTGCAACATATAAAAATTGCATGTTCCTTTATATTTGCTACACTCAAAATACTTCATCAAATATTTTCCTTATTAATGTATAAAGCGTGTAGATGATCAAGATTATCCACATCATCATAATAATAAAAGATATTCATCCCCTTTTATAAAAGATCAAGATTCTATGATTATTTAAAAAAAAAAATTAGCATCTTTAACATCTAAAAAAATTAACATTTTTAACATCTAAAGCTATACTAATATATTTATTTTTATATAATTGTTTAAAAAAGATTACCATCCATACCATAGATCCCAACAAGTTGCATAATGTGATATATTTTAACAAACTGAAAGGGATTTGCTCAAGCCATCCATACCATAGATCCCCACAAGTTACATAGTGAGATAGATTTTAGCTAACAGAAAGATACTCACTTGAAACAAAACCATAAATGTTGCAAGTATGAACAGAATATTTTTTATTACTTCAAGAATACAACCTACAATATTCCTGAAAAGCCTCTCCTTGTCACTAAACATATACAATAGAAAAATAAACTAGCACAATGACAATACTTACCAAAAAAACAAAAAAACTTAGAAATTGAGGAAACGCAGAAAGATGAGTTTGATACGACCCTTGAAGACAAAATAATCCTCACCGTCATTCCTTATTCATGACACTCACCATTTACATCATTATATATACTAGAAAGATAACAGATAACACAAGAATATTAAATTTCTCATATGATACAATAACATACAAGTAACACGAAAAGAAATGGATCGAATGATTGACATTAATCCAAAATATTTAGATCAAAAACACCAACACATGCCTGTGCCATTATTGAAAACTAACAGATCAAACAATGAGATTTATCAACAAATGCATTGACACATTTGTAATCGATATTAAAGATATTCATCAATGACATTTTTGACAGAAAATATCAGCGCAGGTGATACCTAATAATTTAAAATTATATCAGTTTTAGACAAAAGTAATCTTTGAGATGCATCTTCACAAAACAATTCAAAGAAAACATACAGTAGTCGCTTGCCTGAAATATTGTCAACTTATCACCCTAAACAGCTTAAGTCCAGCGGACCAGGAAAAAAACAAACTCTTTAAGTTCTTGAAACAAAGTTACTTAGAAACAAAACCAATTACGATGCTTATAATATCCAGATTTAGTCAAACGCCCATTGATTTTGACGCTTGATTTCTTCCTCCTCTTCAGGAGTGTAGTCATTCTCTATGTTGAATATCTTTCGGATCTCCTGTGGGCTTTTCTCCTTAATCCTGTCTGCCACAGCTGTGCACGTCAAGTCCAGAAGATTGTTTATACCCATATACTTGGCAGCCATAATGAGATCAAAAAGGGTAGCTAGATTGCAGCTGTGCACGTCAAGTCCAGAAGATTGTTTATACCTATATACTTGGCAGCCATAATGAGATCAAAAAGGGTAGCTAGATCCACCTGCACGAACTCCTGCTCCCACGTCTTCACATCCTCCTCCGAGATAGCGCTCTTGCCTTCGCTGGGCTTGACGGCATGCAGATGATACTCGCAGTACTCGATCACCTTCGCCAGAATGTTGCTGGAAATGTTGTCCAGTGGCACGGCGGTGTCCATGGCCGTGTCCTCCATGACGTTCTTTACGATCTGCGACTGCACGGCCACGGCATGCTCTACCTCGAATATCTCGCCATCCGAACTCTTCAATCTCACCTTAGACTCCTTCGCCATGGATGAATTGGGATCGCTCGCCATGGTTGTATTGGGGGGAATCTTACGGAGGCGATTGAAACAGGGATCTACAAAAACCGTTGGCAAACTGGTTGTTGGATCTTGTATATATATATGGTTTTGTTTAGTTTTGTTTGGAGGTGGTTATGTTTTAGGGTTTTAAAATGTGCCGACTCTTTCAACTTTTTTCAATATTTCATGTTTGCTTAAGCTTAGAGGTGTAACTACCTCTATATTTTCACATTTGCAAATCTCCTTGTAGAAACTAACCCTACTCAGCTAATTTGTATTTAGTAATGTAGAATAGGGCAAATTCAAGGTGAAAGACATGAATCAATAGTATCAGCTATCAAATATACAAAATTCAAGTTCTAAAGACTTCAATCCAACAATGAAGTACAAATGAACATAGAAACATAAAATAACAAAACAATAATATTGATTAAACAATAATACCTTGACTCTTATACCATGGTTGAATCATCTTCATTGCTCTTCTCCATTTTTCTTTTCTATGTCAAAGATAGTGGATGTAGTTAGTGTCAAAATGGAAGGGATGGGTTTCTTTTATAGAAAACTAAATTTGAATGAAGGGCTAAGAAAAAATGATGAAGATCAATGGATGAGATTGCTTTGAGAAGCAAGGAAATAGGGTTAGGGCAAAAATAGGGTTTAGTTAATGATGGACGGTGAAGATTAAAAGTTAATAAAACCTTATCAAGGGTGGAGGTTAATTGAGATAAGAGATAAGATTTGACCTGGAAAAAGAGGTGGCTAGAGTAAATTAAAGAATTATTAATTTATGAGGGAAAGTGAATAATTAAAAAAATTATTTAACTATAGAAGAAGAGAGAAAAGTTTGACTTTTAATTAAAATAATTTGAAACAATTAATTAGCAATTGGAGGAAAATACAAATTAGTAAATAACTAAAATAATTATTTACTAATGGAGGGAAAAGTGGGAAATAATTAAATAAAATATAATTTATATAATTTTGGAAAAAATAGCTATTAAATAATTAAATAATTAAAATGAGAGTTCATTTAATTCTAGAGTGAAATGATTAATTAATGATGTAATTAAATAAATATTAATTTATTTAATTAATCAACTAAGAATTAAAATAATTAAAATGACAATTCATTTAATTCGAAAGTGAAAGGATCAATTAATGAGGTAATTAAATAATCAAAGGCATGCAATATAAAAGAGGAAAATGGCAACAAATAATTAAAATGAGAAATAATTTAATTATAAAGTGAAAGGATTAATTAATGATGTAATTAAAAATAATAATTTATTTAATTAATGGAAAGTAGAATAGAAAAGGGAAAATCAATTAATTAAATAATTAAAAATATTTAATTAATAGAAGAATGTAATTTTAGGCAATAATCAAATAATTAAAATTATTTAATTAAATATAGAAGGGGAATTGATGACGAAAAATGATGTTCACAGGCTTAGGATAGTTTTTAGTGTCTGCAAGTGTCATATTCTATGACAATTCTAGTAGTTCTATTTCATGAATAAGATTATGGGTAGCTTTCATTTATTAGAGAGATAATTAGTAACACAAATGTAAGGTCTTGTCTTAATTTTAAATAAACATCAATTTATAATTTTTCTACTTGTACCTATAGACACTTAAATTTGGACACTTAAGTTATCCAAATTTATCCCTTTTCATCTAAACATCCCTTTATCCGCACTAAGTAAGTAATATCATTATTATTTAATTAATACCTCTAAAATTCTTCTAATCCCTAAGATATCTAATTAAATAATTAAATACCCTCCCCCTTTCATCAAATGAAGTAAATAAATATGACATTTTTTGAATTCCTCATATGTCACATCCTCCATCATTTTTATCTAATCCTAATTATTCTTCTAATATCATCATTAGGATGTGCACATGTCTAATCCTTGATTAGGATGTGTCACATCCTCTAACTTTTGCAAGTTGGCCTCTAATATCTCTTAGCCACCTAACCCTCCTCTAATCCTTCATCAACTAGCCTAATAAACCTTTCAAGGAATTTTTAATTCATTTTATCCTTCCAAGGAATATTAAATCCTTTTTTCTCTTCCCCATGTGATCTTTGACTTGTCACATCAAGTCACATGTGAACTCTTCCTAATCTCCCACTTGCCTCTAATCTGTCATTAATTTGTCTAATCAAGTACTTGCACAACCTTAATCACTTAATTAGGTCAACCTAATCTCCATGTCATGTTTCATAAGTCAACCTTATTAAAGGCTTTCTCCTCTTGGAGAAGACACTCCATTCCCCATGTGAATTTTTAATTCACATTTAATCCCCCAATGCATTAAAAAGAATTTTAAATTCCTTCTCTCATTCCCATGTGGATATTTAAGGAATTTTTAATTCCTCACATGTCCTCTCACCCACATGGGGACAAGGACCTCCTTTATGAGGAGATCTTGACCAATCCCAAGGTATTATGAAGTACCTCCATGTCATGTACTCTCCTTCCAACTCATGTACACATCACCTTTTTTCAAGCCACTTCACATGCCACATGTCAAGATGTGGGGGCTTGTGAGTTCTCAACTCACCATAGCCCCACATCTTGGCCTTGTTGGTTTAATCTCAACCATCCATTTCCCTAAAGAACTCCAAAATATCTATAAATACCCCCTCTTTTCTCTCATTTTAGGGGAGATCATTTATGCTAGCCAAACTCTTACAAATTTTTTTCTTGAGTCATACTTAGCCAAATTCTCATACTTGCATCCATTTTCACTCATTTTCCATCCTTATCTCATCTCATAGCTTGCATCTCTTACCACCAAAGGAGCATACAACATTGAAGATTAAAGGGCCAATCCAAAGGACAACTCAATAAGGTGAAATCTTTCATTTTGTTTAGTTAAGTTAATCATTAGGCAAATGTTGAGGTGTAGGGTGTTTGTAGTTGTTATTTGCACTCTTTTGTTTGTTGTTCATTTTCTAACAAGTATTTTCACCCTATCACAGTACCATTTAACTATTATGAATAAAAATATAAAGGACTAATGATGTTGAGAAGTAAAGGATATTTTTAAATAACTATTAATATAGAGGTAAAACATAGCAAATATGTAGAGAAAATTAAATGATTTAACTAGCACGATGAGGATTATGATTTATTATATTATTTTACGTGGATATTAACCTTATCTTTTATATTAATTCTATTGGAGATGGAGAAAGGAAAAGTATTGAGATGGAATAGGCGAGGAACTATTGGATTCAAATCAAAGGCTATTGAAGAGGGCATTGAGGCAAACAATGAAGAGGATGGGTGTTTCCTGGCGGTGGTTGATCTTCTTCCTCATATGCCTCTGCTAGTGTGATGGATGATGTCCTTTTTGTGGGGGTTTTTTTTCCTCCTGTTGGTGCTGCATAGTCTATTTGGTTTGGGATTGCTCTTAGTCTTCCTTATTCTTTTGGAGGCCTTGTTGAGAGATAGAGTTGTGAGCTAGAAATTAGGAGAGAGTATTGAGAATGAAGTTGTGGTTTTTGGCTCTGATGGTGTTACTGTTGTTGTTTGGGATGTTTTTTTTTTGATGTGTGTTGTTGGGTGGTTGGTGCGCCCTTTTCCTATTGAAATGGTTCTTTTGTTTGCTTGGGGTCTCTTCTCTTCCCATGATCATGGGAGGTGTGTGACTTATTGCTTATGGAGAGGGGTCCAGAGGGGTTTAGAGGGGTCAAATATTGGCCTCTTTTTTTCTTTTTTGGTTTCTATGAGTGTTCTTGGGAGACCTTCGATGGTGTGTGTGATCTTTAATGATGGGTTTGGCCCTTTGGGGGTGCTTTGGCTAGCCTTCGATCTCAATGGGAAATTTTATTTTAATGAGGAGATGGTTTTGGTGGATGTATATATGGCTTCCCCTTGATGTTGTGAGGGTTTGACTCTCAATGATTACCCCTCTATTTGGTGCAGCTGTAGAGGCTTTGTTGGAACTAATATTCCTCTATTTCTATGGTTGTTGGATGGGTTTTTTTCATGCTTATCATCAAGACCTAGATGTTCTATTGTTAAAAGACTAGAAGGGAAGGTGGTTATTTCTAGTTAGTTGGAGGGGTTCCCTTGTTCGAGTCATAGAAGTTGGTTGGTAGCTACTTTTGGATGGGACCTTTGCATTTTGTGCATCTACTTACTTTCTTGTCTAATTTCTCTTGTGATAGAAGTGTTTTGTATAGCTCTTGTGAGATTTTTTTGGGTTTTCTATTTTTCTTGGATGGTGTGTTTTGTAGCCCTGGGTGTTCTTTGAAGCTTTTTATTTTTTGGGGGCTTGTGGTTACCAGTGTGGAGATGTCATTGGATGCTTTGGTTTCTCTAGTGTCTTTTTCTTGCTGCAGGTTAGGTGGTATAAGCTCATGGATTAGTGGTTTATTTTTTAGGCCTACTACTTGTGGGTGTTGGTCTCTTACTAGGTGTTGTTAAATGTTGTTATGGTTGCTTGCATTGTTGTTGTACTGGCCTTCTTCTTGGATTCTATGGAGGTGGATTCAACTCCTATGGAGGTGGAGATAGGAGGTGTTTGTCTCTTGCTTCCTTAGTTGTTGTTCCCATTAAGGTGGATGCTTCTCCTATAGAGGTGGAGGTTGAGGGTGATAGAGTCTTCAAGTGGTAGTGGTCTTGTTGTACATGACACTTTCTCCAACAAAGGTGATCTCCCTCCTTTTGAGGTGGATTTAGAGTTGGGTTCGTAGTTAGATTAGTGGCTTTGTCTTGAGTGGTCTGATGTGCTCTCTAAATCCCCTATTGTGGTGGGATTTTTGGAGTTGTTGGTGTTTTTGATTAGGATTTTGATGGTGTCCTGCACCATTAAGCTGGTTATCTTTCTTGGCTCTAC
Source organism: Sequoia sempervirens (assembly GCA_007258455.2). NCBI lineage: Eukaryota > Viridiplantae > Streptophyta > Pinopsida > Cupressales > Cupressaceae > Sequoia > Sequoia sempervirens. Next base: position 7,304 of record VDFB02125351.1, on the reverse strand, counting down.
GATGTCATCCATGAGTAGCTAGTTTGTTGATGACTAACAAATGTAGGAAAAATATTTATGTATTTAAGGGTTTGTAGTCCCCAATAAAATCAGGTTGTTAAAGGGTTTCAGTACCTAGTTTGCTTGTAAGTTGCAATGTGTGTAGTCATGTTAATCTCTTAGAGGCTATTATGGGGGGTTGCTATTGGTTTATGGTTTATATTATTTTCAACTTTCTTTTCTATGATAGGTTGACACTTCCCTTCAAAACCATTCTGTACTAGGTTTTGAGCCCCTTCAAAACCCATTTTTCACCTCTAAATTAAAGCTTTATCTTTTATATTGAGTGTTTAGATTCTCCTTATTAATTTTAGACTAAGTTTGTTTGTTTATAAATAGGGTTCAAAATTTCATGATAGGTCATTAGTTATTGAATAAACTTAGTAGTTTGAGTCCTAATATTTTTTATATATTCCATAATTTGATAATTTAAAATCATTGATATTTTAGTAAAAATAATGTCTAATTAAAAAACCATGCCTAATTGATCCTTAATATTATCTTCAAACTTGGTTTAAACTATTCAATCTTTTCTTCTAGGTTTTATGCAACAAGGGATGCCTTAGGACCTTATTTTCCTATATCATCATTAAACGTGTTTCTAATATCTCTCACCAAAGAGAAAGATAATATCATCTAGATAGGTGAGAATGACAAAGATGAACCTTTTAATTCAAGTAGGCTCTTTTTGAATGTCTAGTTGTGAGTCCAAACAATGTGTAAATTAATATTACCAAAAGTGGTTTCTAACTACATTAATTTGAGGAATGACCTTTTGTCTACAAGTGCATGAGATGAAAAGACATCTACCTCACACCTGCTACCATGATCCCCTCACTACCTCTAGTTCTATGCTCCTTAGTTTCCTTATTAGTAAACCTTGTTATATTTTGTATTGTTTGTTTTTTCTTTAGCTTCTTTCAACATTCAATTTAGGTAGTAGGTTTTTTTTTTGTGAATTTTTAAATTGGAGTGTGTGTGGGATTATAATACATTTAATACTTCCTAGGTTATTGTGATCCTTCTCACACAAATGTGATTATTACATCTATGTTAGACTATATGAAGGTGTATGCAATGGTCAAAGGTGCGGAAACTAGTAAGTCTAAAGATGAAGCTTACAAAATATTCAAAGAGGCATTGCAAACTGGAGAACCAAAAGCACCAGATTGAAAAGTAGTCTGTAATGTGGGATCTAGGGACAACAATGGAGGGGTTGGATCATATAAGGTGGATGAAAAAGAGGTAAGAACCCCTTCCCACCTAAGTTTTTAATGCTTAACCCTAATGATGAAATGATTAACACCCTTAAAAGAGAAGAGAATAGGCTAAAAAATATTGTTGTGTTTCTTGCATGTATGGATTTGAACAATCTCCTAGCAAGAAGTTTTATTGATAATTCACTAAACCTTATCTATGGAAAAAATGGGAATATACATTTCACTTTTCAGAATGATTCAAAGAGAGTTGTTTGTAATTTTTTTGAAAACTAAAAACATCCAAAAGAGGGTTTTGGAAAAGGATTTTTGGACTATTGGCAAATCCCTCTTTAGGGTTGTAGCTTAATTGCCTAAGGTGACCCAAAATGAGATTACATTTTTGTTCTATGCTAATATGGATGAATGTAAAGAATGTTCCTCCTCAGATGTGGGAAATTTTACCCCAATTTGTAAAAAAAATATTAAAATATTGTAAATTCAAAATACAAGGTCCACTTTTCCGCACTTGGATGCTATAATTTTTATCTCATTTAACTTAGGAGGTTCAAATTCTAGAAATCACAAAATTTGAATTTGAATGTGATTTGTACAAATATGAAATAGAAACCCTAGAGTGCCTAAATTCCTATTTTTTATTCAAAATTGATGGATATAAATAAAGGAAATGTCTAAAATTAGTAAACAAAAGGAATGGAAAAACCCTTAGGGAAACCTTCAATAGACAACATACACAAAAACATATGGAGGAATTTTTTGCAACCATTGACCATTTCTCATTAATAAAGAAGCCCCAAGCCCACCTTCAGATGGTGGTTGTGGGACAAAGTCTAAGAATTTCTCCAAGGATAATGTGCAAGATGAGCTAGACCCAACTTTGTTAATAATGGAAAAGAAAAATTAACCATTATGGAGGAGGATATATGTAAAAATAGTGAAACCTAGGTCTCCCATAATTAGAATAATGATATGTTAGGGGAAAATATAAAAAATAAAGATGATAAAGGATTGGGTATTAGAAATAAAAATGAACAATAATTAGTGTGTGATAAACTAAAAGAATAGATAAGGAGAGAGAAAATAGAGACCCTTTAGAGGCTATAAATTATGTAGACTAGGGCCATATCCCATATGATGATGAATAGAGAAAAGAAAACCATGAAATTAAAAGTAGCAAACCTAAAAGGCATCTGAAAAAGAAATTTGAATGAGATTAAAGCTTTTGGCACATTTCCTTAGTTAAGTTTTAATTATGCATTTACTCCTTCCCTTTTCCAAAAAAAAAGGAAGAGTTGGCTTCTTTAAAAAATCATAGATGTCATTGAGTGAAGTGCAAAAAGGTCCCCCATTCACTAAATTTCCCATAAGTTTGTTCAAAGAGGTGAAAGCTTTTATTATCAACAAATACCATGATAGATTCCAGTTTTGGGAGATGTATTTGGTCGTTTCCTTCAACCCAATAATTTTTTTGCTAATTGCTCTCATATTCATGTTTCATCCTACTTGCAATCTAAAGCAATGCATCATTATGTTTCCTATTTCCTAACAGATTTTTAACTTCCTCTTAGGTAGAAATTGTCATTTTTATGTAAGAATCCTTCTCTAATGCACTTGAGGAAGAGTTTATGCATTTTAGCTCATAATTCTCTTAGATGTACTTAAGTTTAGGGCACACACACTATTATCAATCAATTTTATTGGATATTGTGGAGGAAGAAATACCAAATTACGTTTTTGACTGAGACACTCATATATAGCCACCCCACCACCTCTTTTGTAGATTTGTTTTAGGTTCATATCTAAAGATCAAATTTTATAGGGTTGGCATCAAAGAGTAGATAAAGAGCTTTAGATTCAAGTTATTAATCTTAGGAAAAAGATAAAAGGACTTAGACACTCTTGGGTGACTCTATTCTCCTCCTCATAATATTTCCATATTTTTAGGATAGGTACACAATGTTCTACTCTTCTTAGATCTACTTGTAAATATTTATTTCATTCCATCAATTATCAAGATCTTACAATTTTAATTTTAGTCCACACATATTCTAAGTAGGGAAATCAAGGAAAAACAATTCCAATCAATTTCCAAGGCTCAAAAGTATCAAATCTAGGTCTTAATTACTTACCTTAATGATTGAAATTTTAATCTAAACACCTTGTTTATTTGTATCCTAATGTAAATTTTAAAAAGGAGAAAAACATAATCCTAGGTTTAGACATTAATCTTAGGGTTCCCTTTTTCTTTGTTAGATTTTTGTGAATAAATATTTTAATATCATAAAAACCTTATAAAATAAAAAGCAATTTAACCCTAGATCAAGGTTTTTCATTGCATTATTCATTTATAGTTCCATTTTTGCATCATAAAAGAGGTTAAAATTGAAAAAAATACATATTATATTGCATCATAGGTTGCATTAAGGTATATTTATTATGTAAATAAGATCTAGATTGAAAATTTCATTCATAATCATCATTTGTTGTTCAAGCATTATTACATACTTTCATTTAGGTTACATTGTCTTAAATTGAACAAATCTTAAGGAAATATTGATTGTCAAAACTATTTGCATGTAGACCTAGAATCCCTAAGCCGTCTTTTAAACATTCATTTTTTTTTTTTAACCCCTATGCAGGATTGGGATGCCCTTGGGTGCCTTTGTCCTACTGCTAGTGGTTGAAATGTTTTTTGCACAGGTCACTATCTCTGTATTTTTAGATAGTTTCTTCTTAAAAATGTATGATTTAAATTTATAAAAATGTATTATTGCATGTTCAAGAAAGTTATCATTTTTCTTAATTTGTTACAAATTTATGAAATTTTTTTGTATTTTAGCGCTTAAAATTATCAAATTTGTAGGATAAAATTATTTACATTTTCTAAAGCATTACATAATTTGGCTTGATTAGTTCCATTTTTGTAAAGGTTTAGAACCCTAGGTGGTTACAACACATTGAAAATTTTGGAAATTCACAAAAAAAAAAATAGAATCAATTGCAAATCTAGGTCTCTAAGTTGTCACAAAATTAGTCTATTACTAGTACCTCTGAAAATAAATTTTTATTGATGCAGGAGCATCCAGTGGTGTAAGGGCAATCTTGCATCACCCAAAAATAGTTAAATTTCAAGTTTATCATTTTTCAGATGTTTTTACATTTTTGGATACCCTTTTCGTCATAATGAAATTCCCAATTTACGGTTTTTATTTTTTGTTCCTGGGTTGAAAGATATTGCAGTTTTAGTTTCCCAAATTTGCACCTGAAAATCTTCTGAGTGGGATTTGAGGCACTTAGAGCTTCCGGATCGGCCCCAAAACTTGCTGAAATTGGCATAGTATATTTCAAGCGCGTTCTTGACTTTGAGACCTTTCCAACGCTTCGAACGGTTCGCGAATCGGAGTCCTAGATCAAAAATTATGGCCCCGCGAAGTTGGTGCACTTTCTAGAAGATACCATTGCAAATGCTCTTTTGAAATTTGAACTTCATGTTGTAAATTTTGGGCGCCAAATCGCCTAAACTGAATTTGAATATTTTTTTGGCTCCAAACTAATGAGGATCTCTATTTATGGGTGGGTTTTCTAATTTTTGGGTAACTTTTGGGGGACAAGCTCACATATGGCGAAAGGGTTATTCTGTAGCTTTCTGTAGCTTGCATGTGTTGTAGAGCTTGGGGATCTGAGATCCTCTGCATGTAAGAAGTTCCATTCTTTGAATAATAAAATTATACTCTTATTTGTGGGTTATTTTCTATGTCTTGGGTTGTGCCCTCATCAAGTGGTATCAGAGCCAGGTTTCTTGAGTGTGTGGACAAATCGCCGATCGTGAGGCAGTTCGCACTAGGACCGTGGTTGTGGGTCAAGGTCAAGAAAGATGCCTCCAAGAGTGATTCCTGGTAGGCGTGGTGGTGCCAGAGGTGGTCGAGGTGGCAGAGATGCTGGTGGAAGAGATGCACTGGCAACGCTCTAGAGATAGGTTGATGCGAGCAGTTGAGAAGAGGGTTAAACCTGAGGGAGGAAAGTGAGGATGAAGGAGAGGAAGAAGGTTCAGATGTAGAAGAGGAAGAAGAAGTAATTGATCATGACCAAATGTGGCTAATAAGGGCCATTTCGAAGATCAGGAAAAGACCCAGAGCAGAAGTCCCCAGTTATTTTGGAAGTCTGAACCCGGAAGAGTTGATCGATTGGATCAACAAGCTAGAAGAATATTTTGAGTATGAGGTAATAGAGGATCCAGATCGGGTTAAGTTTGAAAAAATGAAGCTAAAGGGACATGCCAGTATTTGGTGGAAAGAGGTCCAGTTGGAAAGAAATCGAAGAGGAAAAGCCAAGATCACCAAATGGGAGCACATGGTAGAGAAACTGAAGAAGCAGTTCATACCAGTGGAGTATGAGTTAGATCTGTTGAAGAAATTGCAAGTGTTGAAGCAAGGAAGCAGATCTGTGAAAGAATATACTGAATATTTTCACAAGATAATCATCAAAACGGGTCACACGGAGGCCAATAAGGAGAAGGTAGCCCGATATCTTAATGGGTTACGACCAAGCATTCAGGAGGAGTTAAGCCTAGTCAGAATGACCACCATTAAGGATGTGTATCAGTTTGCTTTGAAGGTGGAAGAGAAGCTGAACAAAAGATTTGATGGCAAGCAAAAAGGATGAGGAGGTCAAAGCAGAAGGGGCAATGGAAGACCTTCGAAGCCGAAAATGATGAAAAGAAAAGTGTGTAGATAGTACCAAAGGCCAATGACAACTCATCGCCCCTCGTGATCAAAATTGGTGATCAAAGAGGTAGAGGATGAGGGAGATATGGACAAGGATCTGGAAGAGGTGGTTTCAGAGGAACGTGTTTCCAGTGTGGTGAAGAAGGGCATCAAGCCTATGAATGTCCACAACACCAAGGAAGGGCAGAAAAAAGGCCAGAAGGTCGTTGAAGGGTGGCGTATGCAAATGAGGAGGCCCAATCTAAACATTCAGATGATGTTGAAAGGGGGGAAGCCCTAGTGGTTAGGAGAGCCCTAATGACTAAAGAAAAGGAACCAGAACAGAGGAAGAATCTGTTTCGCACAAGGTGCAAGTGTGAAGGGAAATGTTCTGATGTCATTATTGACAGTGGGAGCACTGATAATCTTGTGTCAGAGAAGATGGTCACAAAGTTGAAGCTGAAGAGGGAAAGGCACCCACATCCTTATCAGATTGCCTGGCTGCAGAAAGACCACAAAGTTTTGGTCAATGAGCAGTGCTTAGTAAAGTTCAAGATCGGGAGCTACCATGATGAGGTGCTCTGTGATATCATCCCCATGGATGCATGTCACATGTTGTTGGAGAGGTCGTGGCAGTTCGATAGGCGAGCTATACCAGCCATGCAAACACTTATTCTTTGACAAAGGATGGGGTTCGTCACAAGTTGAAACCCTTGAAGGAGATCGAAGAAAAGGTATGCAGTAGTGCTAGAATTTGTTATGTAGATGGAAGAAAATTTTTAGAAGGTATGAAGCAAGAGCGTGTGTGTTATGCATTGACTCCTAGAGAGAGTAATAAGGATAGTGAGAAGGTTCTAGAAGAAGTTTTTGGGATGTTGGATGAGTTCCAAGATATTGTTTCTGATAATGTACCTAAGGGTTTACCGCCAATAAGGAAGATCAGTCATCAAATTGACTTGATTCCTGGAGCCAGTTTGCCAAATAAGGCAGCTCATAGAATGACTCCAGCAGAAAATGAGGAGTTGAACAGACAAGTTCAAGAGTTGTTGAGAAAGGGCTTGATACCGAGAGTTCGAAGTCCATGCCAGCGACCGCAGTACTAGCACCAAAGAAGGATGGGGAGTGGAGGATGTGTAAAGATTCCCGAGCCATAAACAAGATAACAATCAAGTACAGATTCCTCGCCATACGGATGACCTGATGGATTGTTTGAGTGGAGCTCAAGACTTCACAAAGATTGATCTGAAGAGTGGATATCACTAGATCCGGATTCGAGAGGGAGATAAATGGAAGACTGCCTTCAAGACCAAAGAGGTATTGTACGAGTGGTTAGTCATGCCTTTGG
>VDFB02125349.1:0-15419 GCA_007258455.2 Sequoia sempervirens | reverse complement strand
AAAGGAATTATAGCAAGAGACTTCAATGCAACATTGAAAAATAAAGAGAAAAGAGGAGGTATAGGTCGAATCACAAATTTTCAACATGAATTTCAAGACTTTATAGATAATAATCAATTGTTGGATCTACAAACCAAAAATGGAGTCTTCACTTAGTCAAATAGAAGGAAAGGCTTCGCCAACATAGCGAAGAGGCTAGACAGGTTTCTAATTTTTGGGGATTGGGTGGAAAAAATGAGTTGATGGAGGTGGTGATACTCCCTTATAGGGTGATTTGATGTGGAAGATGATCTATGACAAACGTTGCTAAACTGAATGTGCATAAAGGTGAACAAATCCTTAATGCCTTAAGCTTAACTGAAAAGACATTAAATAATGGAACAATAGGAACAATAAAGAGAGAGAATTATAACATAGAACAAATAGAGAGAAGAGGACACAAGATTGATTACAAAGTTCATCGAAGTGGACTACATCTCTAGGTCTATCTCAACTGAGTGACCAATCTATTACCAATGCTCCAAATGTAGTACAATCTCTAAAAAGAGCCTCTTGGAAACTGTTTTACAATATTTTATAGCCTATCCACAAAGTCATGGTACAAAATTCCTCACTCAAATCACCTCACCTAAAGGCTCTCAAACCCACAAGGTTGATTTACAAAGAGCAAGAAAAGACTTTTCCTAAAGGCTCTGCTACAAAATCAGAGCATTATTACATCAAAAATCTCCTATTCCTCCTCAAATTCTCCTCTCACTTGGAAAACTAGGATCCAAGAATGTGTTGATGATTGAATTCCTCCTAGCACTCCTTTTTATACGTGAAATTTACTCATTTGGGCTAAAATCAAAAAAACTTATAATTTTCCCTCTTTCTAGGGAAAAATAAAAATAATTTCCCCCATTTTTAATAAACAGTTAACAATCTCCCTAAAACACATTTGAAATTTTTTTGAGCCCTTGTCCATGTATATTCTCGAGCTATTTGGTTGGGTTATTTTTGTTTATTTTAGTTTGAAATTTCAACGAATAACCACTTAAAGTTATTTACATATTTTAAAATATTATTTAAGCTCTTGAAAATATTTCATTCGAGCTATTATAAGTTTTGTTTGTTTGGGGTTTTATTTTTATTTAATTCTAATCCCACCTAAAAATCATTAAAAGGCTATTTGTAATTCTCCTAAATCTACAACCTATGGAGAGGATAACTCCACAAAAAGAGGGTTTACAACAACTCAAGGGATAAGATGAGAGAAAATCCCATGAATCTCTCAACTCCTCCTTGAGAATAGGAAAATAGTTGTGAAGTCGATTCTCACACAAAACTAATTTCCCTTTTTTACAAATTAAATGAATAATACGTGAGGAATTCCACTCACTTCAATTATTAATCATTTTTTCCAAATTAAATGAATAATACATGAGCTTCCCACACTCATTTCAAGTATTAATCATTTTTTTCAATTTTAAATGAATAACACATGAGTTTTCTTCCAACCCATTTGAAGCATTAATCATTTATTTTAAACTTTGTCACCTATCATCAATTTTTTAATGATTTATCTTATGGTGAGAAAAGTATGAATTTTTCACCTTTTGACAAGCCCCTACACCTGGTTTGATTGAACTTTGACTAGCCATAACTCAGATGTATAAACACCTTTTTTGCCCGTTCAAGTTGCATCATATTTTTTTTATCACTTCGACATGGTGCCAATTTCAAGGGCATCCAAAACAGTTGAATTTTCAGGGTTCTAAGATCCACCTAGATCATACGGGGTTAGATCACTACCTTGTACAACTATCCATTCAACCTGATGAACCACCAAAAGGGAATCCATTCAAATTTGAGAACATGTGGCTTAGAGAGGAAAGATTGTATGACCTAATTTCTATGTGGTGGGATGAAATCAAAATTGGGAATCACTCCTACTTATTCAAGATCAACAAAAAAATGAACTTTGTCAAGAACAGATCGAAGGAGTGGAACAAAACACATTTCAAGAACATATTTCAGGAAAAAGAAAGGATAGAGCAAGAATTGGCAGCACTAAATGAACAAATCATAGAAAAGGGATGGGGAATGAAGAATTTGAGGTGGAAAAGTTACTAAAAGAGGAGCTAGCTGAGGTCTTGAAGAGGGAAGAATGCATCTAGAGATAAAATCCAGAGAAACATGGTTACAAGAAGGAGATAGGAACACCAAATATTTCGATAGAATAGTCGTAGCAAATAGGAGTAGAAACATAATATCAGAAATAAGAAAAGAAGATGGGAGTGTGACACAATCCTTAGAAGAAGTAAATAATGTAGTCAACTTTTTTGAAGCTATTAAAACAAAGAGGTCCTAGAGCATAGAGTGGAGAGGGAAAGGTTTCTCAATTACATCCCCAACATAATTAGTGAGGAGCAGAATGAAATTTTATACCAAAAGGTTAGCATGGAAGAAGTGAAGGTGGCAACCTTTCATCTCAACCTAGACAAGGCTCCGAGCCTAGATGGATTCCTGGTAGGTTTCTTCCAAAAGTTTTGGGATATAGTGGGCAAGGACTTACACCTGGTAGTCAAAGAATCAAGGAGAAAGATGACAATGTTAGGCACAATCAATCACACCTTTTTGGCTCTAATACCTGAGATAAAGGACCTTCAGAGCTGTTGACATCCCGGATGGCATAGTAACATTGCAAACAAAATATTGCTACTCTGTTTCTCCAGAAAGAGAAAGATGATCACATGGATATCTTAGCTCCCAAGGTCCTTGTAGTTGGGTCTCAACTGTGTTGATGTCCCTCAGTGGTCAATGTAATAGTAATATTCAAGGGGCCTACTGGTGTGAGCTTTTGGACTGTTGTGAGAGCAAACATAAACTTAAAACCTATTCTAACCAAGGTTTTAAAGAAATGTAAAAAGAGGGATCAGGGCTTTGGAACAGAAAAGAATGACACTTCATCTGAATTAACCAAACCTGTCACCTTCCAAGGAATTCCTAACTACAACTGCAAAACAGAATTAACTTGTGACTAACACACAGCTTCATCCATTCACAATGTTGATTTCAACAACAGATTGCAAGTTACCATTCAAACAAAACAGAAAATAAAACCTCATTCCTTGAAAGCTTTCAAATCAAATGATCAACTCAAGACTAACACCATTCTGAAACACAACATGAAGTAGATTAAGATCTGGTTGCTTCTACTGTCAGTGAGACAGATAAACAACAATTACAAAGCTAGCACAATCACTAGTGTACAAAAAATTTGTGGCTCCAAATTGTTTCCATTTACTTTAAGAAAAATGAAAGATACATTAGTCTATCCTACTAAATCTTACTCCTAGCTACCAGTTCTACTCTTAATTCTACCCTAGAAGTTCTAATCCTACAACCTCTAATCCCTTACAAAGAGGCAAGAATGCCTTATATACAGGATGCATCAAAAAGGATGTGTTTTCCCCCCACATTAGGGTTTACAAAATATCTGCTGACTATAGGAGAGTCAGCTCTTAGATCTTTTGGAAAGAGTCAGTTGTGCATTGAATGTGAAGCCCTGCTATCCATATTGATGAAATATTTATGGGAAAGATTTGTAGATCTTTTGTTGCTACAGCATTAACTCATCTACCTATGTGTCCATACTCGAACTCCTTCTGAAATTAGTCTTGAATGCTCAGAATATCATCATTAATGTTGATCTACCTCTGCCAGTGGTCGCCACAGCTGTCCCTATGAGTCATGGTTTCTTCATTCTTCTTGGCCTCCTTTATGTTCTGGACCTTTCTATCTGTTGACCACTTCTGGAAGCACCATCGAGCCTCCCTGTAGATCTTTGCATTATCACTTGAGCCGATCCATCGTCATCTGTTCTCAGAAGGAATCCTTCATGCTTGCATTATGTTAGTCTCTTACACAAGGGCGGTCAATTGGTCAAAGGGACCAATGAGTCAGTCCTTTGGCTCCCTCACTGGACAATCATAGGCCACGTAGGATTCTTTGGCGGTCAAAAGCGGTTCGCTTGGCTGTCGCATGTCAGTGAGACACCATCGGTGTCTCCCTGATGCAACTTCATCCATTGGATAGCTATCGACAAGACACGAGATAGTCGGTGAGACATCATGGCGAAACCCTTGTTTTCTCTTGGAGTCTCCCTGACATCCTTTGTTGACCCTCTTGTGCTAGTTTCTATTTTTTTTTCGGCGTGACTTTCTTCCTTCGCCAAGACCTTGTGGTGAAGGCATGATCCTTGGCCAAGCCCATCTTGTTATCGGCAAGACCCTTTGGTATCGGCGAGACATCTCGTCGATATTCATTCCTTATACCGAAGCCACACCCCTTCGGTGAGACTTCAGTTGGTCACCAGGACCTTTTGGTGAATGCTTTTCCTTTCGGCAAGTTCCTTTTCTTGTCGAGGAGGCAACCTTACTTTGGCAAGACCTTGTTGTCGACGAGACTCCCATCAAAGGCAAACATATCGAGGCCCTTTACTCAGTCGGAAAGACATCATGTCTTCACCGAGACATAACGGTGAAGGCATCCCCTCTTGGCGATCTCTTTATTGTTGGTGAGACATTACTAGTTTGCCGAGACCATATGTCGAAGAAGATGACTCCCGTCGAAGTGTCTACTGGTGGTGGTAGTCGGTGAAACTTTCTTTCCTCGCCGAGACTTCTTGGTGGGGAGAGAACCTTATGGTGATATAAGAACCCACTGAAGGTGGTCAGAAATACCTTTTAATTCTCTCACCAAAGACACCCTTGTCAGTGAGACCCCATTAGGGCGGCAAGACCTCTTAGTGGGCTCCAACCGCTACGTCGATGTCGCTTTTGTCGCTGTGACCTCACACCTTTTGGCCAGACATTACACCAAAAATTTTATCCTTCACCGAATTCATCATTCTTTGGAAACCTTTTATGTTGGGGAGACCCCTCTTCAGTTATACCGACATGCCTTTCTTTCTTTCCCAGCACGTCGTCAAGACTCCTATGTTTCGCTGAGACCTCCTGGCACGTGGCCTTCCTCTCTGCGAGCTCCTCCTACCCCAAATCCATTCTTCTGTAAGTTGTTGATGTAGCCTGGGACAGTTGGTGAAATGTTTCGATGAGCCACAAAGGTAATACCGATCTCGCAAAGACTATCGGCAAGACCAGCCTTAGTTGGGAAGACGTTTCGGCGAACTCAAACGTGTCACACCGAGGGCACAAAACATGTCGGCAAGACCCCATCAAGTCGGCAAGATCTTTCGTCGAGATCCTTAAGAAATATCCTCATGCACACGACTTGATCCTGCCAAACAAGGTCTCCATTAGTCTTCTAAATCACGAAAATGTCCCGCTCAAACTTACCCATAACACTTCTTATTTTACTATACTTCGTAAGGAAAGAATTACTTCCGGCGGGGGCGGAACCAAAATAGAAACCAGAATAGGGACCGGGGTTGGGGTGGGGACAAGCCAGGGAAATAACCAACATTTCCAAGTTCACACCCCGAACCAACCCTACTTCCATGAAGAAACCCAAAACGTAAAGGATGGAAACCAAAACACCGGCAGAGCCGAAGCAAAATGACGGACAAAACCGGGGTCAGAGCCAAATACGAACCAGAAACTTTGAGGAAGTCTCCAAGTTTCGGGTTCGTATTTCATTTCGAACCCACCTCTAATGTCACCTGAAAAGAGGAAAAGAATGGAATAGAAAGAAAGAGAAAGGGGAAGGAAAACCCCATAACCAAAACAGAGGAAACCAAAAGTGAAAGAACCAAAAACACGGAACCGGGATCGGAACTAAATCCAAACCAGGAACTTTGATGAAGTTCCCAGGTTTGGACCTAGTTCTGGTTTCAGGTCCGCCAGAATGAACAAGAAAATGCCCAAGGCCGAAAAAGAAAGGGTGAGGTCAGACCCGGGACATGACCCGAACGAGGCACTTTGAGAAAGTTCAACATTCTGAGTCGGTCCCGAACCTGACTCTGACAAAGAACAAAGGGAGAAGGAAAAGAACAATCAGAACCAGAACCAAGGATGAAACAAGACCAAAACATAGAAGGAATTTCCAAATCCGGTATTGGTCCTGATTCCGCCTCTGACAGAACTTTGAAAGGAAAACACCTAAGGCAAAAAACCAAAGGCAAAAGACAAAAAGACAAAAAGAAAGGGGACCCATTTTGATCCAGATCAAAGTGGGTTGGTTATGCAAGGCATAACAAATGGCGACTCAGCTGGGAATGAACCCAGAATCTCTGGTTCATGAACATCACAACTCCAGTTGGGCCAGTTATAGCAAGGTTGAGCTAGGATATCAAATGTAAGTCAACAATAGCTACCCCCTGAATCTATGTGTGTACTTGATTGTGCATCACTCTCTCATGAAGTTTTCTTCATCTTTTGAATAACAATGTGCAAGATTTGAGCTACATGAGTTGAATTTCTTTTAGCTGTCGTGTAATGATATCCTGGGCATTGCTCCGCTGCCAGTCAGGCGTCCATAGCCCTGATGGAGATACCTCTAGTTTTCCCATAGCATTGCTCTACTGCCAATTAGGCATCCATAGCCCCGGTAGAGATACTGGAATCACACATTCATATTGAATCCTCTTTTTCTTTTGATAATTTTTTTCTTTTTTTTCTTTTGAGGTTTCAGACATTTCATTTAGTTCTCTTTTCCTTTCAATATGTCAAATGTTTAACATCTGATCTGGGTTGAAAACTACCATGGACCTCATGACAGCACTTGGAAAATTAGATTTTTCACTCAAGTCTTACAACATTGCCATCCTAGGACAAATATACCATTGCAAGAGGAGATGATCTTATTGATTTGTGAAAGATTCAGGGAGAGCTAATGAAGGGTACTTACTTTGCACCTTGTTTTCAATACTTTCCACAACTCTTATTATCAATGGGCATAAGACCAAAGTTTGGGACAAAATCACCCAACTAGAAAGCATGAAAATATTTAAACCATTCTTCTCCAAATGACCAAAGCATGCTTGAGATAACAACCACCATTTTAAGATGGAGCAGAACAAGTAAACCCCAAAGGAAAAAATAAAAGAGAAAACAATAGAACCAAGGAAGTAGAAAGACAAAAAGAAAAAAGGAAGAACAGGGAAACAACAGCAAAGCTATTTACAACAGAAGAAAAAGCAGAAAAAAATACAAACAGAAAAACAAACAAACTATCTACAAGCAAAAACAAAAAGAACAAGAAAAGGAAAAGGAAAAAAACCAAACAAAGGAAAACTAACTAAACCAAAAACTAACACTAACCTAATCCTAAACTAACTCAAAAGCTAAGCTTTGCAAACACAACACTGTAAAAATTTGTACATTGACTTGACTAATTTTTCATTATGTGCAACAATCTTAACTTACTAGGCACAATTCTAAGCCTAGCAAATTTATCTTTATACTCAGAAATATAAAGTTTATAAGCAATAAATTCATTCTGAGAGCATAAAGCTTGAAATATTATCAACTGTGGGTTCTCAGTTTTTCCATGATTTACCCACAAACATGTTTTACTATCCCCAATGCCATAATCAAACTGAAAATTACTAAAACATAGAGGATAATGAAAGGACACCACCTGATTTTGAAGATTTTTAGTTACCAATGCAAGCTCATGTTGTATGACCTCCTCCTCACGAGGTCTCAGCTCATGGAACACTGCTGAATCAGGGTTCATCTTGCAGTCAAGATATTCACTCACCAGCATCTTTGTATTCATCTCGGGCATGGAGCCAAAAAATTTCTGAATTTCTTGATATGAATCTTCATTTTGAACATTCTCTTGCAACAGGTCATCCTCCAGGGTTTGAGAATCTACCTCCATCTTATCACCATTGGTGTCAGGGGTATTGGCACATGGGGAACAAGGATTTCCTTCAAACTCATTTGAATGCGCAGAGTCAAAGTTAGGAAAACACTCTCTCAATTCATATTTCTGCACCTCATTAGCAAGGACATGCCACTTAGCATCAACTTCACCAGTGTTAGGAACAAATTGATTTGTGGATACTAAGCAAGGACCTTCTTCCAACAATACATTTAAGCAATCATAATCAAAATCAAGAAAATCAACCTCGGTCTCATTCTCTTCGTTATGTTGAAGAGATTCAATTTCTAAGATAGCCTCCTGGTTGCTTTCTTGGCATTCCTCTGGTTCTCCCAAATGTACCTTATCATGAACTTCTTCAGGGAACAATTGACTGATCTGCACATCTTCTTGAATTTCTTCCCTTAAAATTTCATGTTGACATTTAAGTCCTTGACTTTGAACACCAGGTTCATTAGCGATCTCATCTTGAAGCATGTCACCTATTTCAATCTGCCCACTACTCAAATCAGCAGAGTCATCCTCTTGTGTTAACCCATCAAGGTGTACTTCTTCCTCATCCACCATCATGAAAGAATCTATGAATGCATCGATGAATCCATTCTCCACTTCTATCAAGTCTGCACTAGATAGAGGAGCTTCATCAGTTGTTGAATCCATCTCGATGCAAGGATCAAGGTTGTCAATAAATGGGGAAGAATTAAACCTTTCCACAGACCTTTCCACAGAGTCACTCTCATAATTCTAGATGGACTGATCACCATTTTCATGTATGCTAATTATTTCATTTTCCAGATCGACGGGATACGTACTCCAAGGATCCTCCATAAGTATTCCTTCACTAGTGATCATTTGCTTGAAATACAAATCCATCCTTCCCAGGAAGACATGGCAATCCATCTGGGAGTATTTCCTTGTTCAATGTATCCTACATCCACTTGGCCCAACGAGTTCTGACAGTTTCAAACCTCCCAGCTCTTCTAGTTTCTCCCTTATACGATTTTGTGCACGTGGGATATCTAGCCAACATGAGCCATGTTCCTTTGTCGATTCCTCCTCACGCTGACTCTCATCTTGGTCAGAAGAGTTTACCTCAGCTCCTTCACATCCCTCGTTAGTACTAGGATTTTCAACAAAGCTAGGTTCCATCTTGAGATTTAGGTTGTGCTCTGAATTTACATCCATTTCATGCTTTTCACCAAACAAGTCATCAAAGTTATACTCTAGCGAATCAAATGTTTCATCTAGAGCTTCATTGTGATGTAATGGAGTATGCTTTGGAAGATGACTAAAAAGAGATGATATGGTCACCACTTCATTACAGGTGGAGTATTTAACTCTGTGATTGGATTTTGCAGGGATGAGTTCTCCCAGTAGTCTTGTGTGTGAGGACCAAACTGATCTAAGAATAAGCTTTCTAACTGTGCCCATGAATAAATAGATTGTGGTGGCAAATAAACATACCATTGTCTTGTTGAACCTTGAAGTGTTCAGATGAACAATTGACAGACAACATCCTCATGTGGAACCTGGATAAAAGTGAGAATACGCCTGCAAGTTCTGACATATTCAAAAGCATTTTTCCCACTGTTAGGGAAAAATAAAGGAAGCCGATCATACAGGTGACCAGGGATTTCGTGGAAAAATCCTGGTATATACAAAGGGCTACCCATTAGAGTTGGTCCTTTCAAGACCTGGCCCACTCCAACTCACAATGATTCACAATTACTCATAGGCCCTCCTTCTAGCGCCAATTCCTATTGACGTCCCAGATGGCATAGCAACATTCCAAACAAAATATTGCTACTCTGTTTCTCCTAAAAGAGAGAGATGATCACATGGATATCTTAGCTCCAAGGTCCTTGTAGTTGGGTCTCAACTGTGTTGATGTCCCTCAGTGGTCAATGTAACAGTAATATTCAAGGGGCCTGCTAGTGTGAGCTTTTGGACTGTTGTGAGAGCAAACATAAACTTAAAACCTATTCTAATCAGGGTTTTAAAGAAATGTAAAAAGAGGGATCAGGGCTTTGGAACAAAAAAGAATGAAACTTCATCTAAATTAACCAGACATGTCACCTTCCAAGGAATTCCTAACTACAACTGCAAAACAGAATTAACTTGTGACTAACACACTTCATCATTCACAATGCTGATTTCAACAGCAGATTGCAAGTTACCATTCAAACAAAATAGAAAATCAAACCTCGTTCCTTGAAAGCTTTCAAATCAAATGATCAACTCAAGACTAACACCATTCTGAAACACAACATGAAGTAGATTAAGATCTGGTTGCTTCTACTGTCAGTGAGACAAATAAACAACAATTACAAAGCTGGCACAATCACCAGTGTACAGAAAATTTGTGGCTACAAATTGTTTCCATTTACTCTAAGAAAACTGAAAGATACATTAGTCTATCCTACTGAATCTTACTCCTAGCTACTAGTTCTACTCTTAATTCTACCCTAGAAGTTCTAATCTTAGTCGTTCTCTCCTAGATGTTCTAATCCTACCACCTCTAACCCTTTACAAAGAGGCAAGAATGCCTTATGTACAGGATGCATCAAAAAGGATGTGTTGTCCCCCCACATTAGGGTTTACAAAATATCTGCTGACTATAGGAGAGTCGGCTCTTAGATCTTTTGGAAAGAGTCAGTTGTGCATTGAATGTGAAGCCCTGCTATCCATATTGATGAAAGATTTATGGGAAAAATCTATAGATCTTTTGGTGCTGTAGCATTAACTCATCTATCTGCGTGTCCATACTCAAACTCCTTTTGAAATCAATCTTGAATGCTCAGAATATCATCATTAATGTTGATCTGCCTCTACTAGTGGTTGCCACAGCTATCCCTGTGAGTCATGGTTTCTTCATTCTTCTTGGCCTCCTTTATGTTCTGGACCTTTCTATCCGTTGACCACTTCTGGAAGCACCATCGAGCCTCCCTATAGATCTTTGCGTTATCACTCGAGTCGATCCATCGTCATCTATTCTCAGAAGGAATCCTTCCTGCTTGCATTATGTTAGTCTCTTACACAGGGGCGGTCAATTGGTCAAAGGGATCGATGAGTCAGTCCTTTGGCTCCCTCGCTGGACGATCACAAACCACGTAGGATTCTTTGGCGGTCAAAAGCAGTTCGCTTGGCCGTCGCATGTCAGTGAGACACCATCAGTGTCTCTCCAATGTAACTTCATCCATCGGGTAGCTATTGGCAAGACAAAGGATGTCGGGGAGACTCCAAGAAAAAATAAGGGTTTCGCCATGACGTCTCACCGACTATCTCGTGTCTTGTCGATAGTTGTCCAATGGATGAAGTTGCATCGAGGAGACACCGATGGTGTCTCACCGACATGCGACAGCCAAGCGAACCGCTTTTGACCACCAAAGAATCCTACGTGGCCTATGATCGTCCAGCGAGGGAGCCAAAGGACTGACTCATTGGTCCCTTTGAACAATTGACCGCCCCTATGTAAGAGACTAACATAATGCAAGCATGAAGGATTCCTTCTGAGAATAGATGACGATGGATCGGCTCAAGTGATAATGCAAAGATCTATAGGGAGGCTCGATGGTGCTTCCAGAAGTGGTCAACAGATAGAAAGGTCCAAAACATAAAGGAGGCCAAGAAGAATGAAGAAACCATGACTCATAGGGATAGTTGTGGCGACCACTGGCAGAGGTAGATCAACATTAATGATGATATTCTAAGCATTCAAGACTAATTTCAGAAGGAGTTCGAGTATGGACATGCAGATAGATGAGTTAATGCTGCAGCAACAAAAGATCTACAAATCTTTCCCATAAATCTTTCATCAATATGGACAGCAAGGCTTCACATTCAATGCACAACCAACTCTTTCCAAAAGATCTAAGAGCCGACTCTCCTACAGTCATCAGATATTTTGTAAACCCTAATGTGGGCGAACAACACATCCTTTTTGATGCATCCTGTATATAAGGCATTCTTGCCTCTTTGTAAAGGGTTAGAGGTGGTAGGATTAGAACTTATAGGAGAGAACGGCTAAGATTAGAACTTCTAGGGTAGAATTAAGAGTAGAACTGGTAGCTAGGAGTAATATTCAGTAGGATAGACTAATGTATCTTTCATTTTTCTTAGAGTAAATGGAAACAATTTGGAGCCACAGATTTTTTGTACACTAGTGATTGTGCCAGCTTTGTAATTGTTGTTTATCTGTCTCACTAACAGTAGAAGCAACCAGATCTTAATCTACTTTATGTTGTGTTTCAGAATGGTGTTAGTCTTGAGTTGATCATTTCATTTGAAATCTTTCAAGGAATGAGGTTTGTTTTTTTATTTTGTTTGAATGGTAACTTGCAATCTGTTGTTGAAATCAACATTGTGAATGGATGAAGTTGTGTGTTAGTCACAAGTTAATTATGTTTTGCAATTGTAGTTAGGAATTCCTTAGAAGGTGACAGGTCTTGTTAATTCGGATGAAGTGTCATTCTTTTATGTTCCAAAGCCTTAATCCCTCTTTTTACATTTCTTTAAAATCCCGGTTAGAATAGGTTTTAAGTTTATGTTTGCTCTCACAACAGTCCAAAGCTCACACTAGCAGGCCCCTTGAATATTACTATTACATTGACCACTGAGGGACATCAGCACAGTTGAGACCCAACTACAAGGACCTTGGGAGCTAAGATATCTGTGTGATCATCTTTCTCTTTCATAGTAGTGATTTGATGCTTATTCATTCAATCCATTCAGTGAACTTCAAAGGGAGAGTTTTCATGCATATTCTACACCCCTGGGTTATATTTTAAGCATGTTGAGATCTTGGTTTAGTTTTGATACTATGGTGGACTTTTATATCATTGTGTGGTGCTATTTTTGGCTATATCCATTTAGATCTGATGTTTTTTTTTTTTGTGCAAGCAAATTGGTGTTCTTAGGTAGGTACTTGGTATTATTTTGATGATTACCCACCCCTTTGACCTTTGGAATTTTTGTCAAAAGGGGGAGAAAAGTTGAGATACAGAGATACAAGTTTAGATTAACATTTCATTATAGTGATACAAGTTCAAATTTACATTGCAAATTAGTTTTTTCTCCATACTATATACTAGTTTAATGCTGAGTTAATTTGGTAATCATATGATGATGGCATGATAGTGCATTGGTGATCATACAAGTTGCATTATGTGGAAATTTTGACATCAATGCCAAAGGGGGAGTTTGTTGACCCCTTTGACATTGATTTTGGCATTGATGTCAAGGGTTGTTTGTGGCCTCCATAGTATTGGTATGTACTCATGTATTCTGCATAGGGAAGATATGGTTAGTTTGGTATGGCACTTATTCAAGTGATACTCACATCCAGGTGATCTATATTTTTGGCATGCATTTGTGGTATATATTGTAGGTTTGGTGCTATTTGTTTAATCACAAAGGTTGTGGTACTTGGCATACATATGGGTTTATGATTTTGCATTTTACACTCTTATAGTTGGATTATACAATTCAATTATCAATATAAAATTAGATCTTTTATATTGATTTTGGCAATATGGCATTTGTGTTGATCTATTCAAGCATACTAGCATTGGTCTATATGTTTACTTTGGTTTCATTAATCACATATTTTATTAAACATCTCAAGGCATTATGGTGCTTGATTTAGTGGACCAACATACATTGTTGCACATCATGAAGTTTATTATTGGCATGCAAATAAAGTAAACACCGACACAATAATGTGTTTTGATTTGTAAGGTAAAATGTTATAATGAAAGTTTGACATAATGATTCTTTTTGCAAGTTACAAAGTGATAAAAGTCATGAGATTGAGATTGTGGATATGGACATCATGTTTGCCCTAAAAGTTGACATTTTACAAATAATAAAGCATTGTTAACACAACCAACTTAGTGCTCGATGAAACTTGGAGAAGGAGGTGGTATGGCAGTTGGTCTTGGCAGTAAATGGTTTTAGGTCTTCATGGCAGCCATCTTCAAAGCATTCAAAGTTTGTTGACTTCATAGTGATGTTTTTTAAGTGGTAAAACCCTAAGTCTAATACTCATGTCGATGGCATTTTTCTTTTTGTTTTATGGTTACATGCCATGTTGACTTGGTCTTTCCTTATCCATTGTTTTATTTCACAGTTACTTTTCTATCTGTGGGTTCATTATTTTGTGTCTTTGAACCCTATCACTAGGGAATGCTATGGATATTTCGGGGGTTGTTTGGAGGTGTCTTGAGAAATTTTTTCACCATGGTTTCTTTGTTGTATACATTCAATAGTTGCTCCATAAGGGTTTATCCTAGCATCCACACTTGGGTTTGTTGTTTTGTTCAAAGTGTTACCCTTTACTATGGAATGGGATCTTATGTCATATGGCAGTTTTTAAAAGCCTGTGTAAAGGTTGTGTGTTGCATTCTTGTGATGTTGACTTGGGATTTGGTTTGTGCATCGACCATTTATTAAGGGAAGTGTTTATTTGTTAAAGATAAATTCATTACAATGACTCAACAGGGGTAGTTATGGAAACAGTTTCGAACATATTTTAAAGGTTACATTTGCTAGTTGTAATAAGTGATCGATGGCAGCATTATGTGTAGTATCGAAAGTTTATATAAATAATGATTTATCACTGTTATTGGTTGGGTGCTTTCACAAATTTATTATGATGAATGTATAAACAAAATTTTGTAAAGAGGTTTTGCAAGTAATGTTCAAAACAATGGATTGTATAAACTAATATATTTTACATTTTAAAGATTCCAAGTAAATGAGTCATTAGGATATGGAAATGTGTTAGTTTTGGGAAGTGAAAATTCTTTGTAGTGAAACAGAGAGATCCTCTGTAATTGATTGTTTCAGAAATTTTATATGAAGTTTAATATGATCATGTCAGTGAGGCAGTTTGATCATTTGTAGGCAGTGAGGCTTTGTCAATGAGGCATTTGTAGCCAGTGAGGCATTTATAGCCAGTGAGGATTTTCCAATGAGGCATTTTGTAGCCAGTGAGACATTTTTGGTAAGCTAGTGAGGCATTTTACTGAGTGGTTTTTCATCCCTATGAGGGTTTTCCACTCATGAAAATGATTGTCTTATGACTCATTTGTGGATGCCTTTTTGATGTTGTTGTCTTCTATATTTACATTGCAACATTTGATTTTATATGTTTTTTGAGAATCTAAACTTTGTTATCACATTCTAATCATAATCTTGAAACTAAACATTCACTGTTTTCATAGACATTAAGTGGTTTCAAAATATCAGTAAATTGAAATTGTTTATTAATACATTGGTTCACCCCCCATGTCAGTTTCTTTCATACTTGAACAACTGGTATCAAAGCCATAACCTTGCCAAAATTTTAACCAACTTAGGGGATTCCTGGTGGAGTACTTGATATGGAAAATAAGGAAGGTCTTTCTACTTCCAGAGCAACTTTATTTGATGGTACTAGCTATGCCTTTTGGAAATTTAGAATGCAACGTCATATAACTTCTCTAGGATATGAGGTCTAGCATGCAATTGAGACTAAGTATACTGCCACTACAGCACCCTCTACTACAGACTAGAAAAAATAATATGAATGTGATGCTAGGGTTGAA
>VDFB02125348.1:0-29873 GCA_007258455.2 Sequoia sempervirens | reverse complement strand
GATAGCCCCTCCAAAATCCAAGGGGAAGTAAAAGGCCAAAGTACATTCAAGACTTCATGTTGACAAGACTGGTGATAAGTTTGCAGAGATTGGTATACCGCCACGAGAGGAAGGAGATGTAAATATGGAGGACTACACTGTCACTAGAGTCCAACTTGGCAAAGTGACAAATGAAAGTGCTAAGGTAGATGCACAAGTAGTCCTAGATGCGTTGGCAAGAAGGATTGAAAAAATGGAACAAGCCCGAAACATGTATAAGCAAAAGGCCAAGCATTATGCAACTATTTTGAGGAGACTTGCAGGATCTTCAGGCAACATACAACCTTTAGCAATGATAAGTGTTGAGGACCCAACAGTGAAAAAGGCAGAAAGTTTGCCTCGAAAGGTAAAGTGTTGTATGATTTCATTGATGAAATTGTAGAACATGGTTCACAGGTTAAATAATGCTGCAGATGAGAAGGCCACCCAAATAGCCAAACTCAAAAAAGAGCTTGATAAAGAAGAAAGTATTCTTTCCCAAGAGTGAAAAGAAATGGAAAAATGCCTATCATTTTGGTCACAAATGAAGTAGGAAAAGCTCAGTAAGTTGGGGTAATTCTCGATAAGGAGAAATATGTGAAAGTAAGAGAATCACTGAAACAACGCATCCAAGTGATCAAGTCTCTTATCAAAGATCTCCACCAAGTGCAAGAAGATGTTGAAGGACATTGTACTATCCTTGAAAAGGGAATTAAGGAGTTATCGGGTCAACTCCTTGAAGAAAATCATATCTTCCTCTCGACCAATGAACTTTCTGAGATCTACAAGGAACCTGTCATGAAGCAAGTAGAGGATGCCAACTTTTCAAAGGCCTCCATGCATGCCATTTGTGATACATGGCTCACTCTTGATAACCTCAAGATGCATCTTGACAGGTGCAAAAAGATTCACTCATTTGTTAGGAGATCAATCACCAGAATTCACACCATTGTGGATTACACTATTGGTCCAGATGAGGCATTCATCTTGGAGACAAGAAAGAGATATGAAGGCTTCCACACCCAAAGCAAGGAACCATGAAGGCTTCTTTTCTCCAGTCTTGAATTTTGTTTTGCTTTCCTTTACACATTTTGTAAATAGTTTTCAACATCTTAAATGTCTTATGAGCAAATGTAATTGCATGTAAAATCTAAGATATTTTCCCAAAAAGATGGACAACATTTTTGACTAAGTCAAAGTTAGGTGATATTTTCCTAATTTAGCTCACCTAACTTTCCTAAGTTTGCTCATATAATTTCCTAGATTTGCTCTTCCCTCTCTTTTATAAATAAGAGGGATTTCTATTGTAATCTTTATCTTTTATCTCTTGCAACGAAGTGCTGCTCATTTTGAAACAAATGTATGAAACTTTGTGTTCATCTTTGTGAATTTGAATATGATCAATAAAGAAGAAAGTTGCATACTAGACTTTGTGTTGGAATCGATTCTCTTGTGGTTTGATCAAATTGGTGGTGATTAGTGTGTGAGATCTAAGGGGTTTGAATAAATCTGTGTAGAATTTGTATTACACTCTTTATTCAGATTTGTGTTTATGTTTGGTTAACTATTGGTGGATTATCTACAAGACTTTGCGTTGGTAATTGTTCAATGTTGTTCGTGGAATTGCTATATCTAAGAAGACTTTGTGCTTCTAATACGACAAATGTTACATCTCTCAAGGATCCATCAGTGAAAAGCTACGGAACGAATTTGTGCCTTCGTGAGCTTTTCTTTCTTATTTTATTGTTTATTATTACCATGCTAGTATCTCTAAGCTTTGCTTTGACAAGATAGAGATATTAGAATTACTACTTTGTTTTTAGTTTAAAGTTGTATCTAATTAGAACTATCATCCATGAAGCATTGTAAAACATACTCTTTAAAAAAAGAGAGAAGTATGAGTGTGACACCCCCCCATCTCGTAATTGTAGTGTACATTTTGTGAATACTTAATTTGTTTTACTTTAGTTTAAGTCAACAGTAAGAAGGGCGTCTCCCCTTTCTGAGAGGAGAGATTACATCTCACACAATTGTGGTTGAAATCAACATTGTGTAATCTATTGAAAAGGGATTACATAATTTTCACCCAATAGTGCATCAACACTCTCTAAGGGGATCTTTGCTAAGATCACTCTAAAGGTTGGAAACAAAGGATGGAGGTAGATAATAGACTATGAAAATGTTGCTTTTACATATAAAAATGCTTTTTTTCTAAGCATCACACTCATATTACCACAAAAATCTTGGTTCTAAGAAAGTAAAACATTGTACGAGAAACCTACTTGGTCATCTGGTGTGGAGGATCACCAATTTGTTATCACCTCCTCAAGAGGGACTCTCCCTAGGTTTGTTAACAAGGTCACACCCTTCCAAATCCTCTACATCTCTTGATTGTGAAGGTTCCTCTAGTGTGACATCTAGTCAGGAATTTTCTATGTAGAAGGATGATTCAAAACAAAAATCACCAAGAACAATTTTTTTTGGGCACTAGCAATTTTGAATGCAATACACAATTCTCTGCGCACCCCATGACTACCTAAGGATCAAGCAAAGTTGAAGGAGAAGTTAGATTTTGAGAGGCATACATTTTGAGGTAATGTGTGGAGCCTAAGAAGTGGTGACAAACATTTGGCTTCTTTCAAACCAAAAGTACTAATGCTATCTCTCTTTAGTCAAGATTGGACTTAGGTACAAAAGAAAAGATACTAACTCAAAAAAATAGTAAGCATTAAATATCTTTGAGATCTTCCAAAAGGGAAAAAATGGAAATCCTTAAAATTGGTTGTAGTTCTTTTACTCCCCAAATTTTGGGTCGAGTTTTGTTGTAGTGCCCCTATTTAGAAGGTCAATGCCAAATCTCTTCTTTTTTGTGTAAATTTTGATTATGTTGAATGAAAAATTAACTTCGCAGTCTAGAAATAAATACAATTTTAACATGTACTTTAATGCATATTGCTCCCTTAAGTATAATAGGCATTTTGTAGTCTAAGGTGCTACTATAATTTTTACTTATTATTGTCCTTTCTATTGTATACATTCTCTTTTTAATATGAGGAAAAAATCATGGACATGTTTAATGTACATATTTTTTTTTAGTCATAAAAATATTTTATTGTTGTTTATGTTTTAATCATAAGCATTCATAAATCGAGACATTTTTAAAATGATTTCATTGATAAAAATATTACAATTTAATTAGTTGAATATAAATGATGAAAATGATGATATGTCCCTTAATCATATCATCTATTAAGAATTAATTCCTTTGTTAAAAGTACTATTTAACCAAGTCTCGCCCTCCCTAAATAAATTAGCCAACATGATTACTACCCTCTCCCCTACTTCAAATCTTTAAAAAGTGTTTTTTTTTTAAATTTCTTTGAAATACCATTAATTAACTTACAACGGGTGTCTCGAGGCAGAGTTAGAACATTTTAGCAATTGCTTAGGATTTTAGTCTTCTCAAACCAACGTTGTCTATCAAATCTTTAGTGTGATTCCGATCCGTATACTACAGGGAAATAGAATTGACTAGGCCTAACATGCTCATGTTTGGAGATTTATTTGCCTGGTTTAATGAATAAAATTGTGGATTGATAGTTGCGCAATACCTATCAATTATGCTGATTGGCATTTTCCTCTCAGAAAGAGTGGGCTGCAGTACAGCTACAGTAAAAAATCAACGTTTGAAAGTCTCAAAGGGCATTGATTTAACAATGGAATCAATCTTATTCATTATCATCAAAATCACAAACAGATTGCTGGTGTCGTAACTGTCTCGTCCGCTTTTGTGTGGAATAATTTGTTCTGTCCACTTGTACAGCATGGCGCTGAAAGATTCCACATGACTCCGGAAAACTGAAACCCTAGTTTTCCAATATTTGCTTAAAGCTCAAGCAACGAGCTAGAGAAAGGATTTGCAGAATGGAAACGGCGCAGAGGAGAAGAAGAGCATGTCGGAATATCAGGCAAAAGCGAAGAAGCCGAATTGGAAGGCGATTGAAAGCCGACATGAGTGACGAAATGTAAGAGGAATTCATTCTTTCAATGCGCTCACTGCTCATTGCTTTTAGGTATAACAAATCTATTTATTGAGGCAGAGGAGGACATCGCAGCGTATATGAGAAGTCGTTCATTAAAGTCGCACAAATTTCCACACATGAAGGGTACAGATTCAGAGAGCATGGAGTGTAGTGCATTTCATGGAGCCCCGTACGACATTTTTTACAGGAAATTTCTGCGACTTTAGGCAGTTTTATATAAAAAGAGACTTTGACAAGAGACATGCGCCTACGTGGCACTGCGATGTCGGTCGAAATTTTGGTAATGTCCTTTTCTGCTTTTTCTTACATTTTCAGGTTTGTGATTTTGAGTAACTTTACCTTTGACTCCCATCATGAAGTCTGTGAACATGCATTTTTCAAAAAGTTATTGGCACTGTTGTCCAAGGAAATGAATGTTTTTGGATTAAATTAAAAAAAGTGTACCTGTATTTTGTAGTATGGTAATAATAGTGTTTATTTTCTAATTTTTTTTTATATTGAATAAATCTAAATTACATAGAATAGAACAAATTATAGACAGTTCCAGCTACAGCAGAATTTATATAGCAACAATATTTACATTAACAACAATAAATGTATTGAAACAACAAGTGAAATAGAAGATCAAGAAGAGCAGCAAAATTACATTGACAAATAGGACCAATTAAATCAAAACTAGGACCTTAGAGCGTGAGCAATATAAAGACACTTTTTACTTAACAATTGATTCACTTGAAGCTTGATTTGTTGAATATGGACCTTTAAATTAAGATTCTTTTTGGATTCCGCCTGTAGTTGCGAGAACAAAGAAACAAGGCAATAAAATGTATCGGAGTAAAGATTTAAAACTACAAATTCGTGGTGATCACTATGCATATTGAAAATTACTTTACATTTTTCTCCATAAATGCAAGAAGATAACCTATCTAATACTAGCAACAATAACATTATCATAGAGCCTAGTGCTAAGAAGGGCTTCTTTCCATCTTAGTTTATGCTAAAAAATAAGAGACAAGTCATTAAATATAGTATTCCATTGCTTTTTAACAAACTGACATCCTAAAAAGTGTGCCTTATATCTTCAATTTTTAAACAAAAAAGACATTTAATTGGTTGTAACCTGATACATTTTAACTTGGCACCAATGGGCAGCTTGCAGTGAAGTAATTTCCAAGCAAGTAATTGCGCATCTAAATTAGCTTTTGATTTCCAAATTTGACTAGAAAGTTTTGCCCAAATTTTTTTACTAAATTTGCAATGCCACTTAAGGTTCAAATGAGGATTCAAAGGCAAGATAAGAAGTAACTACAACTATAACTTTTTAAAGGAAAACTTAAGAAAGGATAAGTCGCCAACCATAACTAGTCTTTGAAAAAACTACAATGGATAGGAGTACATAATTTCATAGACAATTCCAACAAAATCAAGGAATACATAAAAATCAAGAATGGTCTAAACTTATTGCTCATATTAAATTATGTTTTGATGATATGCCATGGCAGCCAACTCAATGTAGAAAAATCCCAAAGGTCACCACCATTACATTCTCCTTTTTTAAACAAAAAATATGTCTGTTTTGGAAAGTTTAAAGCTAGGGCTTCTCATGATAAAGGATGAGTTTGTTCCACCAAATGGAAGAAGTGGAAAAGCTGAACCCATGTTGAAGAGAGGTGTCTCTCCATTATAGAAAATGATAGATACATTGCCAAACCTTCCAAATTGATTGAAGGGATGGAGAAGCATTAATTGAAGAAAAAGGTGCATGAAAGATTTTATCAAGCCATCCCACCGATTGCCATTTACCTTTAATTGAAGTTGAGCTAATTTTGTTCCTTAGAAGAATATTCCATGGTTCTTCACCTTTGACATCTCTTATATTCCATTTAGCAACCAAACATATACCTTGAGTTTTTGAATCAATTAATCCCAAACCACCTTTGCATTTGGGTTGAATTAATGACTCCATGATGTGGATATAAATCCCATGTTGTCATCCCATTTAGTCCATAAAAATTGTCAAATTATAAGTTTAATTAAAAGTTCTCATAACCTTTGTTAAAAGGCATCTAGTAGGATGAATAGTAAACATGTATGGCAAGGAATATTTTTTTGGTAACTTGGATTTTTTTTTTTTGATAAGTAAGATAGATGGATTATATTGATTTCAAAAAAAAAAACTAGTGATACAGTGTTTGAGCCCGACCTGGGCATCCAACAAAAAATTTACAACAACCCATTACACTGCTGACATGAAATTACCAGATTACCACCCATGAACGCAACCATATCAGAATACCAGATTACCACCCACTTTGAACATGCTACCAGAGATAAAACTACCAGCAAAAATCTACAGTATCCCTTTCCACTAAGAGAGCAAAGTTTTTAAACAAACTACCAAAAACAAAAGCCTAAACTGAGACATAGAATCCACCCACCACCCAATCCCAAGTTACCACACATTCTGTTGCGCAAACACACAAAATTCTCGTTTTTAGGCCGAGTCTGCAACTGAAGCCATGCAAAATTTCTTCCTAAGGAATTATGCCCTTGCAACCGCCAAGCGCTAATGCTCCACCAATTCCAAACCATTGACATCTAGGAGAAAGGGGAAGAACTTTACCAACGCCTCTGGGTTGTTCAAAAGAGCCAAATCATGAGGGTGAGGAATGCCCTTTCCCAATGAAGCAACAACCAAAGCTCTATCCAGGCCCACTAGCATGTCCTTTCGAAACAATCTCCTCATAATCACTTGCAAATTTGCTTAAAAAACCCCAATGTCAAGTAAGCCATCCAAGACGTGAGAAGAGATGTCAGAATCCAATTGATAGCCCTTCGTATTTGCCATAAATCCTTTCCCAACAATGCATTTTATTGCGGCAAAGGTTAGATAATTTAGGTGTCGTATAATTCGTTGCAACCAAAGGGAAGTAACTAGGCCTTCGAAGGCCATTTTCCGCTTCAAACTCTTCAACTGCATTGGTGTATCCATGCCACTCGTCTCCAACTCCTTCGCCGAAACCAACAGAATGAACCTACTCATGGCCAGACGAGGAACAAAGCTTGCAAAATGTGGATGCAAAAGACCACCACTCCACTCTGGAGATTTAACCACCACCTACTACAATGAAAGCCAATGCAATGTGCTTGGCTACAAATGTGTGTGGGTTGGAAAACGTTTGGAGAAGGACGAAGCACTTCTCCCCATGTTGACGGACAATCATGTATAATACCCCCTCTAGAAAGTTCCCCAAGCCACATGAGAATGGTGGTGCCAACTTAGCTAAAAGTCCCAACTAACTGCCACCCGACCACTCCATGCAAGCGTACAAGAGATGGAGTGGCGCCCACCCTGCCACCCATTGGTAACTTGGATTTTACCAGCCAAGCAAATAAACTTATTTCCCCAACTAAATAGTTTATTTTTGAGTCTGTTAAAATACCAACTCCACATATCAGAGAGGGAAACCCAAAAACCAAAAGGTATCCCATGATACATGATGATTTCTCCGTGTTTAATGAGTTTCCATTCTCGAGGAATCCAAGGAGGATTAACTCCTACTTGAATAATCAAGAATTCAATTTTATCATGAGCAAGTTTAGAACCTAAAACAATACAATCTAGCTCCAATATTTCCAACACATTAGAAATAAATTTTTTTCAAAATTTTATAAAAATAGTAAACTTGTTGTCAACATAATGTGAGTTAATAACATCATCTTATGGAATAGAGATTCCAAAAATGAGCTTCATTTTATTGGCACTATGAAGCATATAACCCAAGGCATCAGTTGTGAGAACATAAAGATATGAAGCAAGAGGGCATCCTTTCTGAATAGATCTCTATAGGGGAAAGGAATATGTCATCATATTATTAATGATAATTTGAGCATTAACATCTTGAAGCAACATTTGAATGTGTGCTCAAAATTTAGGTCCAAACCCCAACCATTGCAAGATATTAAGAATAAAATTCCATCGAATTCTATCACAAGCCTTGTTGAAGTCAAGTTTGATTAAAATCACATTTTGACTTGTTTGTTGCTCCCAATAACATGTTTCCCAAGCCAAAATAAGATTGTCAAGAATAAATCTACCAACAATAAAACCTATTTGTTCAGCTCTAACAATTCCTTGCATCACAGGTTTAATCATGACAGACAAGGCGGTTTGCGATGATTTTATAGGAGGTATTAAGCAAAGTGATAGGACACCAAACAAAAATGTATCCTCCTTTTTTTCCTTTGGGAAGAAGTTTAATTATGCCTCCATTAATATTAAGACCTAAAGATCCTTTTGTAAAGGCTTCCAAATATAAGCAATGGAAATCATCCTTAATGAGATGCCACATAGCCTGGTAGAATTCCATAGGAAGCCCATCACTACCTGGTTTTGTAAAGGGCCATGGAGAAAAGAGCATTTTCCAATTCTTCCAAGGAAAGTGTTCTATCAAGGTAACAACTATACTCAAAATCAATTTTCAAGTAGGAATATGATATTTGAAAAGAGTAATGGGTATGTGATTTTGACATTATGTTGGTGAGATTTAATGCATTTAGTTGTTGAATCTATTAGTTTTCAAAATAATTTAAATTATTATTAGTTGCTAAATTTATTAGATTTCAAATTTATAATGTAAATAATATTTAAATTATAATTTAGTGTATGCTTTCAAAAAATGTAGAAGGAAGAGTATAATTATAATTTATAGCGTTTAATTATAATGATTGCAAGACAAAATAGATTATAAAAAATTGTTACTATAAATTTACATTCATTTACATACCAAATTTAATAAATTATATAATATAAACTAATATATATAAAAGAAAGAAAAAATATTAATCTTAAGGCAACTATCTAACCTATCTTGCAAATTGAATATAGCTATTTGCATAGAAATATGTTTTATTTTTTAATAAATATATTTAAAATAAAATAATTGTCAATAAATAAAAATAAATTTTGAGTAAACAAATAAAATAAAATGAATAAATTTAGTCTTGGTAGATTAGACAAAGCATAAAATATAAGAAATATAGACATGGTTACTATATTGCACCTGATTTGTATTTATTGAATCATTGAGACTTTATATACACAATTTAACATACACACACCCACACACCCACACCTGCCCCCCTCCCACACACCCACACCCACACCCACACCCACACACAACCACATATACACAAGTTAATGTGAATTGGAGAGATAAACGGAAAAAAGTATGGTTATTGTATTAACCCAAATTTTTTTATAGTGAACAAATTTGCGAAGTATGTAAAACTAATTTGATGTTTTTTTATTTCAACTATCCATGAGTTCATAGCTACAAAGGACCAACATAACATGTATACATTCAACTCTAGTATGATCATAAAGATCATTTGATATCTATTGATGAATTGCTACATTAGTGTGAATTTCAATTTCATGCACAGGTCTCTAATCAAGACACTCAACATTAGCGCCTAGATAAAAACCAAACTATGCCATAGATTCATAAAGTTCTTCAATTGTTGAACTCCAAAGAAAATGCTGACAAAGTGATGGCTAAAGACTTTTCCAAGATAAATTAGAGTGTGTTGTATTTTTTGGGAGTTCTTAATCTATTGAACTCCCTAGAAAGTTCAAAACTTGTAGAAAACCATAACAAAGTGATGGAAAAATAGTTTTCAAGGTAAAATTAGAGTGTGTTGTGGTTTTGAGGAGTTCTTAAGTTATTATATTCCTTGAAATGTTCAATACTTGTACACAACATTGATAATTCAAAATATCTTTGATCCAAATCTTTTAACATTTTCAATAAAATAATTTTGAAGATAAAATTAGAGTGTGTCACATATTTGGGGAGTTCTTGAATTGTTGAACTCTCTGAAAAGTTCAAAACTTAAAGAAAACACTCACAAAATGAAGCGTTTTGGTTTAAGAGGTAAAAAAAATAAAACCATTGAAATAGATGCATTTAGGGGATTTGGAGGTTCAAAGAGCTAAAAAAATCTATGATAAATGTATGTTTTGAGGTTTTTATGAATAGTTGAACTCTAAAAAGTGTCAATTAGAACTAGTGTGGATGGTTCAAAAGGTTCTTGATAGAATTAAATTTTTGAAATGTTGAAGCAAACACAAAGGATTTGACATGTTGATCATACATATAACCTAAAAATTGAAAGTTAGGGTTCCTCTTAGAACTTGAATCCTCAAATGATAACATTGATGTATGGAGAAACATAAAGGAAAAGTCTTGGAGAAGGGAATGTTGTCTTGTGGTAACTTTGTGGTGGTTCCTGAATTGCCTCAAGTTTCTGATGAGCATTTAAGTCTCGATAGGCATCTAAGTCTTGACAAGCACTAAGTGATTTATAAGTGGTAGAGTTTTGACATGGTTTTAAAACTTCATCTAGTTCCTAATATGCATCAAGTTCCTAATGGGTATCTAACTAGATGGACATGGTTCATGTTAGCAACGAGGTTCCCAAGGGGGTTCCAAATGTTGAAAAGGATGTTATATGCACTTCTCAAGGATTTTTGGGTGGATGAAAAACCTTTGACATGCAAAAAACATAAAGAAGAAGATTTTTTTTAAAGCTTTCTAAGGGATTGGAAACTAAGAGCCTCCACCAAGGTTATGAGTTGCAAATCATTTTCTATCAAGATTTCCAAAGTTTTAGTTTTATTTGAGGTTTGGTATGGTTCTGGAGACTCTCTCTAGGTTCTCGATATTGGCTCCATTACCAACAAGTTTTATCGACATGTAGAAGAAGAGGAGAGATGAATTCATCAGTGTTTGATCCTTGATTTATAATTTTTTCTCCTAGCATGTTATTTGTAAGTAAGAGAACATATGAAAATATTAGCAAAGACAAAGGGACAACAATGTAATGAATCAAGGCATAATATATTTTAAAGGTGCTTGATAATAATGCATATGTTTTTTTTTTCTTTTCTGAAATGGGTTTTGAGCACCAAATAAAATGACGTTGAGTTTACTTGCCTATCTAGCTACCATTAATGGATAAGAACTCTCCCATCTACCTACATTTACTCCATCTATTCTCCATTAATCCTTCCAATATTTTCCCTTCAATATGAGATGCACATTTTGGGTGGGAATTCTTGTAGACCATGAATTTCATAATTCTATAGTGTTGTTGATTAGGGTTGTGCACCCAATTGTGTATAGGTTAGGTTTTTGTCATTTTAAAAGAGATATTGTTATTGTGTGGTCTCCAAATGATAGAGAATTAATAGTATGATGCATGGTATCCATTGAATTTTAGTTCAACTCATCAAGGGTGGAATATAATCTTTTGGAATCAATGGAGATTAGTATTGAAAGTGTTTTTATTATAGAATGTCTCTAGGGAATTAGGTATATCTCTACGAGGATTTTTCAAGAGTCACAACTAGGATTCTCCTTTGTCATTGAAGACTCTATTGGTGTCTGTAAACCCAAAATCATTGTTGTTCAACTTTGAGGTGTGTTTTACTTCATATAGTTCCTAATTTTTATGAGGTGACAACTCTTCTATCAAAGAACAAAGTTTTTGTTGTTTCATGAACTCAAATCAACATGATTGCAACTAAAAACTTAAAGTAAATTGTTCTCCTTCCAAAATTTGAATCATGATTTATTACCTAGTAAAGAAACAAGTTATTTTTTCTCCTCCCTTTTCTACCTTGTGTAAGTGATTTTTAATCAACCATGGCTAATTGGAATAGACTTATCTACCTTAGGGGTGCTCTATTGTATATATCATTTAATTCACACCATAGGTGCTATGATAGGTCAAATGTCCTGGAATATTACACGAGGATGAGTTCATCCATGTTGTTCATATAGCCCAATACAAAATAAAAATTCATATTCAAAATTATAGGCATTGATGCTTGAAAACAAGTTAAGGATACAAGAGCCTAAGAAGCTTAGAAGATAATGTGAAGAAAGGGTCAAGGTTTAGCAGTCAAAAGGGTACGATGTTATAGAAAAATAGGTTTCTCCATACAATAGTTCCACTTGATCCTATTTACTTGAATAGATTGACCTTTCTTGGGTTAATTATAAGAGGTAAATGATGAAATCTAGGATATACAAATTGATGTCTAGATTTAATGGGTATGATCCTCATGAGGGGATGCACGTGTTGAAGTATTTTCAAATTTTATGGAAAATTTTTAGTTTGAGGATGAGAACACGCGGATGAGTTTTTTTGTTAGGTCACTATGAGGGAGAGCAAAGATTTGGTATGATGGTTTATGTTGTCTCTTGAAATTACACCTTTACAAAACTTGGTTCAATTTTTAGACATAGTATGAATGATAGATCTCAAGTGTGGGACCTTGATAACTTGAGATTAGACCTCCAAAGAAGGTTGATTCCTTTTCTAAGTCTAAGTGCAAGTGTTGATCCAAATAAAAATAAATAAAAAATAGTGCCTACATCTACTCTAATCATTCATAGAGAAAAGAGAGAAGGCATATATATAGAAAAGGAAAGGTGGTGATGCGTCAAGACTTAATCAAGTTCTAACTTTTCTTAAAATCATAATAAAATACTTAGAGATGACAATGGATTTCATAGATTCTATTAAAACACTATTAATAGGTAAAATGTAAAGGGGATACAACTGCGAGAGGGATTTAAGTTTTCTACAATTAGTTTGAAACAGACACAAAAAGATTAAAAGCCACATAATATAACTCAAGATTTGAGGATACATAGTATAACAACCATAGAAGGAGGAAAAATATAAATTTTTTAAATATTGATTGCAAGGCTTAAACATACATTTAATTCAAACAAAAACAAATTTAATGTACAAAGAAGTTTTTTTATTCTTTAATCTATCAATTGGAACTTAGAAATCTTGTGAAATAAGGATTGCTAGATCCTTAATACCCTAGAGGAAAGCACCCAAAATGATAATAAATTCTAATATCTATCGCACAGGTATGTTGTAGAGCATGCCCATAATCTAGCCGCTATTCTCATCAATGATCTACATAATAACGTCCCTTAGAATTATGATTAGATAATTTATAAACATAAAAAGAACATTATTTGTACCCATAGCATGCCTCTAAGTATTGATGGCTCATGTAGAGTGTAAGGAATATAAAATCAGCTAAAAAATCTACTAAATAGTGGCTTGGGGATGGTGTGCCAACCATTGGGCTTTGTAGCAATAACTATATGGTAAGATTGAGCACTATTTTTGTCCTTTGAATATGTGCCAAATTATATAAGAATTATTTTAGGGTGCCATTGGATTTGATCTAGTGGAACTAACAAGCATTGAAGATGCATTAATGACATTCTTGGATCATCTCGTACATAGGTAGGGGTTTTACACTTGAACAACAAAGTTTTGGATTTTCAAGATTGGAGGGAAAGAGGTACCATGGCAAGGGATTGTCAAAGGTCTAATAAAGAATTTGTGAAGATTGGGCTTGAAATCCCAAAAAGGAAAGGTGTGAGGTTTTTGAGGTCAGATTTTGAAGCAAGGCTTAACATGCTACCAAAATATGGATTGACCAATAGTCTGACTTCAAAAGGAGTTTATAAAGGAACCAATAGAGTTTTAGTTTTTGGGGTTGGAGGGAAAGAGGTTCCTAGATAGGGATTCTTGAAAGCTTGACTTTGAAATAATTATGAACTTTTTGAAGAGGATTTATAGAGTTTCAGAGAATCATGGGAAGGATGAGGAACTCTAAAAGTCTAATGTATTTATGATTTCATCATGACATCATCATAACTACTAACATCAACATGATGTCATCCAAATAAAGCTTATTAGATGAAGGCATTGGGGGACACAAAGCTTTAAAGATTTGACAAAGGACTTAGAGTAAATTAGACTTTTGGGACATTGGGGTTGGAAAGGATGTCATGAAGGGATGAGAAGTTGCAAAAGTCTGAAAATATGAAACACTTGGAGGAAAAATAGAAAAAATTTAATGGGAAATATTAGTAAGTCAGAATTTTGGGCAAGGCATGTCTGGGATGACAAGTTTGATAAGGGAGAAGGGGTCCAAAATTTCAAATGGTCATCAATGCTTAAAAAAATTTAAACAAGGAACAAAGCAAGGTTTTGGGCCTTTAGGGTTCGATGAAGGGACATACTTGAGTAGGGAATTTTTGAAAGTTCAACTCAAACAAATCACTTAAATTTTTTATGACCTCACAACTTCGGGGATTGGGGATGCCAAAGGATATATGAATTTAGGGGAAACCTAAAAGTTTGAAAGTTTGGAAAACTCAACACTTAGTCAATTTTAGAAGGATTGAAATGATATATCAAGATCAGTATGGGAGGCATAAAGGTATGAATGAACCAAAAAATTCAAAACTTTGACACACAAAATTACTAAGGAAAATTCTAGGAAGAGACCAGACTTATATTGGTTGTAAATGATGAGTCAAATGAGGCATGAAATTCCCAATAGGGAATAAAATGGTAATGTTTAAGCAACCTCTATGTGATGATTGGCTGCTATTCATGAATCTAGTAGCCTTGTTAGTCTATTGGGCATGGGTTCACTAAAAGTCTTACAAAGTTAAAAACAAGCTAAAAGAGAAAAATTTAACTGAAACTCTACATGAATAGCCTCTTGGAGGAACATAGGAAAAGTAGAGTCATACATTCGCCTAATGAGAATGCAAAGTGTGCAACAATACTTCTTTGCAACAAAAAAAACTACTCTGATATGTAGATGGTTTGCAAATCTTAGGTGTCAAACTACTATAACAAATTGCTTTTGTCAAAGACATGTCTTCTAAAGCAGTTGATCTTTGTCAGGCCATAATTGGATTCACTGTCTAGTTGCAAATAATAGCACCCAAAATGACAATAAATTTGGAGATCCATCATGGGTACACTATAGAGTGTGCCCATGACCTAAATATCACTCTTATCAATTATTTGTAAAATATTGTTCCTTTAAAATTTGATCTAATCATTTGGAAGTGTGGAAAGAACATCCTTTATACCCCTGACATATCTATGAGCATTGATGGATTTTGGAGTAGAGTGCAAGGACCAAAATATACATCAACTCAGAGTCTCTATTTGAAACTTGAATCAAAGACCTCAAACATCAACTTAGAAACCCAAATTTTAATTTTTTCAACCCTTGTGCAAGGACCCATTCACCCTAGGGAAAATATATCCTTATATAGGCCATTTTCTAAATTTTTGGGCATTATTTGTCTCTGTCTTCTTTACAATCTTGTTGTTTTCAGATCCCAGTTTCAGTTTCTGAAATTACAATTTTCTAGAATTATTTACATTCAAGTTAATTGGTCATAACAAGTGCATATTTCAAATATAAAACAAGCCTCAACCATCAATCATGAAAGAACTTGTTAACAAGGACAATAGTGATACTCTTCTATCTTGTGCTCATCAATTTACTAATACACCCATCAACTTAGAAGAGAGTTATGGTCAAGGCTTCAAAATATTAAGCAAACAAGGATGTGACATAACTAATGAACATGGAATCCATCAACGACTAGAAAAAAAACCATCAAAAGATACCAAGGGATTAGGATATCAAGGATCTCCTCCTCCTGCTACCTAGAAGCTCCTCATGGGAAAGGTATTTACTTTCACAAGATTGCTTCACAACAACTAAGGCTTCATGAGCATGATCGAGTAACCTTAGATCCTTCACCTCCACCTCAACAAGTTGCCCAATCAAGTAAGAAACCAAAGCCCTATAAACTCAAAAAGTTACATTTCTTACACACTATAACAGAGACTTAATGAAAACTGGATCAACTTCTCCATACAATATTGATTACACTACCACCAATCAAAGAGAACAAAAAAGGAAAAAGTACAAGCATGTCTTACTATGCATATCATAGAACTCTTGGGCATCTTACTGATAAATTTCATGCTTTAGATAGGATATTTCAAGAACTTGGTGTTATTGAAGAACCACTTGACCTTATGATTGATTAGTATGCATGGACACTTTGATTCTTGTCATGTGATAGTTGTAGAATCATAACATACTCACTATTACATGTACTACATTTAATGCAAACCATTTCTATATTGCAAGGAGCACATTCTCATCATCTATCTTAGCTCATCCTTGTTCTACATTTGGGGGACAAGTGGTTAGATAGCCTTATCCTAGTACGACACTCATTGTTTCCCCTTTGGCTAGTCATCTGCCTTCTGCATATGATGAACACGATTGGGATGCAGACAACTTGCTTTAGGTCGGCTCACATGTGTCATACTAGCTTTATGTCTTCTTTTCATGTTCTTTATGTGATTGCATGTGCATAATGTGATCCCCCATATTGTGCTACTTGGCATGTCTTTATGTTTGTGAGCCTACTTTGGATGACCCTTGTCACTTTGTTGGTGAAAGGATACAAAGGAAGCAAATCCGTCGTGACATTCTTCTATTTGTATCTATGCTCTTCTATTTGTCGTAATCATTGTCTTTTCATTTGTCTTATGTTTCCTTTTGGGGACGATGCAAAGCATTGAGACATTTAGGTCTCTTCCATGTTGACCCAAAAGGCTTCTCCTTTGTCCTTTCTATCTAGGTGTCATTCTTCCTTTGTGCTCATTGTTCCATAAGTTATTTGGGGAATGATGATGATTTCGAGCTCGATTATGACACTATAGCAAAGACATACACTGACCCCGATCCAGGGATCCCTTATGTGTTATCTTAGGATTGCATATGGGGGCAACCTCCTTTTTATGAAGCAACTTCATTTGGAAACATATGTTTGGCATAGGTCTTTCCAAATAATCTCTCATGTCTCTTTCATCTATTGGTTTTTATCATATTCTACTTTAAAGTAATTGCTCATAGCACGGTGTTTAGTAATTTCTTTAAAGTGGGGAGCATTATGCCTCCTGCTTATTTCTTGGTTGATGTTGTGACCTCTTGTTCAAAGTGTGGTCTTCTTATTTCACGTGATGTGTCTTCAAGTGTTGGTGACATTGTGATTGATGCCCTATAAGAGAGTGGCCTACAAGAATGTGACCTTTCTTGGCATATGATGGTCCATTCCCATTGGTGGCAATGCTATGATTAGTATTCTCTAAGATGTGAATCTTTTTATCCCTTGACTAGTTCTAGCTCTTGGTGACATCAAGCATGATGTTCCCTAAAGTGAGACCTTTCATGTATCAAGCAAAACCCCTTTTATTATCCTAATCCAAAACTAATTCATGGCCACTAAGCCTAACACAACTTGATTTGTGGTGCCTTTATGCCATGAGTGTCTAACATAATGCAACTTGCTATCCTTGTGAAAACCTTTGACCATTTAGTGTGGTGCTTTATCAAAGTTATCAGGGAGTATATATTTTCGTATGGTTGATGTATGGGAGCTTGTAAACCTGGCATGACTTGTCCATCGCCACTTGTTTTGTGAGTTCACACCTTGTAGACCTAGTGTGTGAGCATATTTGTCATGGCCACCTAGCATAACACAACTTGCTTACCTGTAGAGCCATGTGTTTCATAAGTGATTTTACATCCTTATGAGTGTATTTAATGGATGTTGCATAATGAAACTTGATAGTCCTTCCATCTTTTTCTTTTCAGATTAATTTTGACATTGTATGATTGTGTATCTTGTCTTTCTACTTCATATCATACATTTATGTGTGTCCCTTTGTGCTTATGTTGATTTTCCATGGGATCTTGGATCCTGGGGGCTTGCACAACCCCCTTGATCCTTGCCATCCTATCTAATTGATATTTGTGCACTTGGACCCCTCTTGACATATATTTTTCTACTTTGGTGTGAGTTTGAGCATAGGGCTCATACTCTCACTAAAGTGGGGGCTAAATGTAGTGTAGAAAAATGTACTCTTTTACATTTTCACACCATGTTTGCATCCCCTTAATTGATTGGACAATTAAGCTTCTAATTTCTTAAATTATGCATTCTTAAGCCTTATTATTCCCATTTTCTGAAAGGGAAACCGACATTAGATAAATGCTAACATTATTTTAAAAACCTTGGAAATTGTGTAACCTGGATTTAGGTCCCAGGACCCTCCTTAAGTCCCAGGTCCCAATTTTTAATATGTTTTTGGTGACATTTTAATGATTCAAATTCAAGTTTTAAATGCCAGCTTATGGAATGTAATTTTTGAGAAATTAGACAAAGGCCTATAAATACAAGGTTATTTTATCAATTCAAATCTAAGACTTTTGAAAGAGAAAATATTGAGAAAATACTATTATCAAGAGCATTGAAGAGTAGACTTATTAGTCATCTACAACAGTAAATCAATATCATATCATCATGTCAAGATTCATGTGTGTTCATATTATGTTTTGGAGCTAATGTATTGTGATGTAGCTTTCAAGCATTCAAGCAAGCATTCAAGTATCATATCAAGCAATTATTCAAGCCAATTCATGCAAGATCCAATCCTTAGAGAGATGTGTTAGACTTTAGTCCTCTAGGGAAGCCATTAAATGTTTGGTGAGTTGTGGCATAGCATTTTTCATTCATTATTCCTTACATTTTGTCATTATTGCTTTATCAAGGTTTAATTACCAAATCAGGGTTTGACCAAGGCAAACCCTATTCACCCAAAATCAAACATTTTCCCCTCTCTTTGTGTGTGTAGATTTGTAGGTGAAGAAGGACTGAAAGTGGATCAAAAGTGCAATTTTGCAAAGTTGTCAAAGTTTTCATCAAAGTTGTCAAGCCACAAAA
Source organism: Sequoia sempervirens (assembly GCA_007258455.2). Lineage (NCBI taxonomy): Eukaryota > Viridiplantae > Streptophyta > Pinopsida > Cupressales > Cupressaceae > Sequoia > Sequoia sempervirens. The sequence continues at coordinate 11,092 of VDFB02125348.1, read as the reverse complement.
ACTCATCTACAAACTTTATCTCTGACTTTTTGACAGTGGAATCTGGAGCTAAGATCCGGGATTAGAGGACTATGAAATTAGATTTTGGACCCTTGTACAAAGACCCATTTTCCCTAAGGTGAATCTTTCCTTGTAGGGCACTCAAAAAACCACTTTTGGAACCTTGTACATGTCATTCTTCCCTTCTCAGATCTTCCTGTAGCTTGCTATTTCTATTTGTGCTATCCTTTATTTCTGCATTTCAAGTTTTACATCACATAATTGAGTTCATTAGGTATTTTATTTTCATCTCCCAAAAGTGCATTTCAATAATTTTTTGTCATAAGAAAAAATCAGAGATCCCCCATCCCCATAGAGTTGACTCACCTCAAGGTTGAAATTCAATTCTATCCAAAGAACTATCTTAATAAAAAAAATTCAAACTAAAACTAACCAAAATTAAAACATTTCAAATTGAAGATTCCTAAAAAAAAATGAGGTTTTCTTGATTTTATCTTATAAGAAAAACTCAATATATATATCTATACCTAAGTGTAAAATAAAAATTAAATTACTTAGCCGATAGGCTATTTTGTTTGAAGTTTTCACTGGGATTTTCGTTAGCCCATCTATGAATTGGATTTGCTGACACTAGGGGTTTGCTGGCCGGCGGGGAGGGCACTGGTTTTTTTTTTTGCAATGTTGACCTTGGTAATTATGCGGGTTGGTGGTAGTGGAGAATGGTATCGTCATTACGGGGAAGGTGAATGGTAAGTGTTTCTTGGCGTGAGTGTCAATGCATCTTTCTGTTGGTGTACAAAGGTGGTGGCCGAAGTAAATGCTATATTGAATGTTGCCATGTGGGAAAGTATACTTTGATTAAATTGTATTGTTGAAAGAGACATTGTGGTGTGGGTTTGATACCAAACTATTGTTAAAATCGTCACCTTTGGCTTCATTTTTTAGCACGTTGGAGGGTTGTAAAACTGTTGTGTCGCGAAATCTGTAAGTCATTTTCGATGGGTATGTTGTAGAAATGAGTAATTTATTGTTCATGTCTTTTGTTCTTTGTTTATTGTTTCTTTTGATAGCAGGTTGGAGGATTTTAACACTGATGCACTGCGAAATGTGCAAGAAAGTATATTGATTAAGTTGCATTGTCGAAAGAGGCATTGTGGTGTTGGTTTGATAGCAGATTATTTATTGTTCATGTCTTTTGTTTTGTGCTTATTGTTCCTTTTGATAGTAGGTTGGAGGGTTTTAACACTTATGCAATACGAAATGTGCGAGAAAGTATATTGATTAAGTTGCATTGTGGAAATAACCACTGTGGTGTTGGTTTGGTAGCAAATTAGTGTAAAAATTGTCGCCTTCAACTTTGTTTTATAGCATTTTGGAGGGTTTTAAGGCTGTTGTGCCATGGAACCTGTAAGTGGTTTTACATGTACCACGTATTTTGTGTGAATGATTAATTTATTGTTCATGTGTTTCGGTCTTTGCTTATTATTCGTTGTTATTTGTTTGTATCTTTTCCATTATACCCATTTTGGAGACTTGAAAGAGATTATCGGTCTGTGTGGATGGTTTTATTGCAGTTAAATCTTTTTTTTTGCCAAAAAATAAGGTTAGGGTTAGTAGTTTGTATCTTTGTGGTTATACCCACTTTTGGAGACTTCAAAGAGATTATGGCTCTTTATGGATGGATTTATTGGAGTTAAATCTTTTTTTCGCAAAAAATATGGTTAGGGTTAGTAATTTTTTCGGGTTTCATTTTTTGATTGTGGTTATTATGCTCTGGAACCTGTTAGTCATTTTACATGTGTATTTTGCATAAGTGATTAATTTATTGTTCATGTCTTTCAGTCTGTGCTTAATAGGAATTAGAGGTGAAGAACAGATAAAACAACTATTAGAGAAATAGTTAACAATCAACCCACACTAAAGACTTTCATACAAGACAAGCAGTCTGTGTAAGAGTTGGATTGTCAATTGAAAATTCAGGCTGCATTCTTTGGAACCAAACCCACATTAAATAGAACTCATAAAGCCAATGAGTAGCAATAACCTGTACAAAATGGTTATAATGCCATAGGCTTGATCGAAAATTTGAGCTACATTGCCTGGAATTGTGTGTCAATATGTTTCATGATATTTTTTCCCCCTAAGGGTATGTAAGTGGTGGGGCTTGAAAATTACGTGGGATGGCAGTGTGTTATATCAATATGTTTGATTATATTGTTTCTTCGTCATTTGTTTCAACTCCCCCCATAACAAACTCTTCATTATGGTAGTTTTCCTCTTATATTCTCCATTTTTTAAAGTTCTATTTAATGTGGGTTAATGCATCCTGTCGATGGTGTTCGATGGCGATGGCTGAAGTAAATGCAATATTCAATGTTGTCATGTTGGAAGGTATACTTTGATTAGGTTGTATTGTCAAAAGAGCGATTGTAGTGTTGGTTTGATACATATAAGTAGATATAAATATCCATATATGTAGACGAAGAGCATTGGCATTCTCTAAGTTCAAATCCTTACATGTACATACATGTATTTATGCGTATATACATATATATACAGATGTATAAACATTTATTAGCCGATAGGATATTTTGTTTGAAGTTTCAACTGGGATTTTCCTTAGGCCAGCTGTGAGTTGGATTTGCCAGCGGACGGGGTGCCCCGTCTGGCAGGGAGCTCACCAAGTTTTTTTATGGCAATGTGCACCTTGGTAATGACGTTTCACATTGTTGTTTTTTTAGATGAAAGAAAGAAGATTTAACTGCAATTGCTCCTATGCCAATGACTATAATGCAAAAGATGCACGAAGATAACTACAAAAAAAAAACAAAGGATGGAAAGTGTATGTGTATGTGTATGTATATGTAAGTGTGTATATATATACATATATATTTGTATAAATATACATATATATTTGTATATATATACACATATATATATATATACTCTGTGCATCTTTGGTGTTATACACATTTTGTATAGTTAGTTGCTTGGTATCTTTCTGATTGATCTAAGTTCAAATTCTTACAAAGAGGATGGTGTAGATTTTGAAAAGCAACATAATTTATTCTTGTATTTGCATATATACAATTACACATTCATTGAGCTTCCATGATTTTGATTTTAATATGGTGGCCACATTTTTTTTAGTCTGCTAACAAATAGAGGAATTGTATAAGAGGTGTTGCATTATCTACCATTTAGTATTATATCTAGAAATAGGGAAATTGTAACAAAACTATTAGTAAAACATACATACATGTTTTTATGCATATATACATATATATACAGATGTATAAACATTTATATATATATATATATCTATACATGTATATATTTATATAGATGTACACACACACACATATTGAAATGGTAAATCACTTCTTACTTTAACATGAAAAAAAGATTACATTATATAGAGCTTACAAGAAGCTGTAGATATTAAATGTATCTACCTAACTACTGTTACTGTAGCAACAGTAACGAATTTAACTTAAACTAACATTGACCATTAAAAATATGAGAATAATATATTATTCTAACACCCTCCCTTAATGGTCAATCCGTCAACAACACCAAGTTGCCCCCTGCATTTTACAAACTTATCCGGGATCAAAGAATTGGTGAGAATATCTGCAGTCTGATTCACTGTTGGAACATACTGCAGCTGAACTGATCTGTCTTCTACCAGCTGGCGAATGTAGTGACAATGAAGCTCAACATGCTTGGTACGTTCATGGAAGACTAGATTTTTGGCCAGTTTGAGCACCCCTTGGTTATCAGTGTAGAGGGGAGAAGGACTTGCTTGTGACATTTGCATGTCAGAAAGCATCCTACGAAGCCAAACTACCTCACATGCTGCTTTAACTATTCCTCGATATTCAGCTTCTGTCGAGAAAAGAGCCACTGCCTGCTGCTTCTTGCTGGTCCATGTTACAGCACCGGTACCCAAACTGAATACATACCTAGAAGTAGATTTTCTATCATCCATTGAACCTGCCCAATCTGAGTCTGTGTAACCAATCAGCTTTGGATCCTTGCATTTGCTATATAGAATGCCATAGTTAGAAGTGCCCTTAACATATCTCAGCACTCGCTTCGCTGCAATCCAATGATCAACTTTAGGAGCTGTCATGAAGCGAGAGATGTAGCTCATTGCAAAATTGATGTCAGGTCTAGTGGCAGTGAGGTAGATGAGGCTGCCCACTAGTTGCCTGAATGTCGTTTCATCGACTGGAGGTGAATCAGAGTTGGTTGACAACTTCAGCCCCTTCTCCATAGGTGTGGAGGTAGGTTTGCAGTCCTGCATCCGAAATTTGTCAAGTAGACTTCTGACATATTTTGACTAAGAGATAAAGATGCTATTAGCTGTCTGCCAAACTTCAATACCCAAACAATAATGGAGAAGCCCCAAATCTGTCATGTCAAAAGTTTGACACAAATCCTGTTTGATTGTTACAATCAAATGTGCTGAACTGCCAGTAATGATCAAATCGTCAACATAGACAACAAGAAAGAGAATATCATCACCAGAGTGTTTGACATACAGATTACTATCAGAAGGGCTGCGCTGAAAACCATGATCAACCAAGTACTAATCAATCTTGAAATACCATGCACGGGGAGCCTGTTTCAGTCCATAGAGCGCTTTCACGAGTCTACACACTTGATGTTCTTTGCCGGCAACCTTGAAACCAGGAGGTTGCATCATGTAGACTTCTTCCTGCAAATCACCGTTGAGGAAGGCACTCTTGACGTCCATCTGATGAACTGTCCAACCAAATTGGGCTGCAATAGCGAGAAGAAGACGAATGGTGCTCATCTTGGCAGTAGGAGTGAAGGTCTCCTTGTAGTCAATGCCCTCCCGCTGTGTGAATCCCCGAGCAACCAATCTGGCCTTGTACTTATCCAAAGTACCATCTACATGATACTTGACCTTGTAAACCCATTTGCAGCTGATAGGTTTCTTCCCAGGAGGAAGATCAGAAAGAACCCAGGTGTGATTCTTCAAAAGACTGATATTCTGTGACCTGCATAGCCTATTCCCACTCTGGAATTCCTTTAGCCTCTGTATATGTATGAGGCTCGTAGATGCTGTGGATGTTGGCCATAAGAGCGAAGTTGACTGTGGACTGCTGCTTGCGCTTGCTACGAGTTGATCGGCCCTCAATTAGTTCATCATGAAGATCGCCGATTGTCTTGGCCCACCACTTAGGCTAACGAGTAGAAGTGCCAACATCTGAAACAAGAGTAACAACATCGCCTGGGATGTCTAGAACAAGGTCATCTGGATGTGAGTCCTGAGGAAAATCAGGTGGTGCTATATCATGATCAATAGACACCTCATCTTCAGAGTCAGAATGCTCTGAAGCCCTCCCATCATGGGAACCAAGAGGAAGATGAACACCCTCATCAGGAACCTTCTTAGGTTGATCCGCAGGATTGGTGGTAGGAACAAATGGACTAGTAGTCTCATCAATCACAACATCACGGCTGAATATGAGATGATCTATCTCCACATCAACCAACCTGTAGGCTTTGTGATTGTCGCTGTAGCCAGTAAACATAAGTGTCTGGCTCTTGGAGTCCAACTTGGCACGCTTGGCATCTAGAATCCATACATGAGCGGTAGAACCAAAGACTTTCAAATGGCCCACCTTAGGCTTGTGTCCTAACCAGGCTTCTTCTGGAGTCATCTTCTTAACGACCTATGTAGGTGACCGATTCAGGAGGTAGACTGCAGTGTAGACTGCTTCAACCAAGTATTTCTTAGGTACATGTCTGTACTCGAGCATAAATGAGCCATTTCAGTAATGGTGCGATTCCTACGTTCAACAACACCATTCTGCTGAGGGGTGTAGGGTGTGGTAAGTTGGCGCTTAATGCCGTGTGTAGCACAAAAGAAGAGAAGTCAGCTGAACAAAACTCCCCCCCATTATCTGACCTTAGAGTAACAATGTGAGAACCTGATTCTTTCTCAACTAAGGCTTTGAACTGCTGAAATGTGCTGAACACATCTGACTTTTGTTTCAGAAAATACACCCACATTTTGTGACTAAAATCATCAACAAACAATAAAAAGTACCTGAACCCAGTAATAGAAGGAGTGTTCATCGGTCCACATACATCAGCGTGAACCAATTGAAGTACCTTGGAGGCTCGCCAAGAATCACCATCCGAGAACGGTGTCCGATGCTGCTTGCCAGCTTGACAGGCTCCACAAACTCCATGATTTTTAGTTTGGATCTCAGGTAGACCAGCAACAAGACCCTCCCGAGATAACTGAGAGAGGTAGTGGACATTCAAGTGCCCATAACGCTAATGCCAAAGTTTGTTGATGGTTGTACTTCGAGCAGCCAGAGCGTGCTCTTGAGAATCACCAGAATCAGCAAGTCTGTACAGACCGTGATCCTCAAGTCCCATAGCAATTGTAGTACGAGTCTCTCGATCAACGATGCTCCAGGTGGATGAACTAAAAACAACATCTAATTGGGGAGAATACCGCATGATTTGACTGACGGAGAGGAGATTATGTTCCATGCCGGGAACATAGTAGACATCGAGAAAGAGTAGATTTCTTCCTCATGAGTGAATCTGGATAGTGCCCTTACCAACAACTGTGTATTCTTCGCCTCCTCCAAAAATGACTGAATCAGAGAAGGGTTCGAACTTTGTGAACCAATCCCGACGATGAGTAAAATGCCGCGAGGCCCCTGAATCAATATACCAGGCAGAAGAATGTATCATATCTGCAGTTCTCTTGGCCATAAACGCATAGAATGCAGACTCTTTTTGCTCAGTGTGCTCAGCGACATGTGCCTTTTGTTGAGAGCCTCCTGACTTCTTTTGTTTAGAAGCCATCCAAGTGTGACACTCAGCCTTAATGTGACCGTATTTGTGACAATAATTGCACTGAACGTTTTTCTTCTTCTTGTTGTCCTGAGAAGAACTAGAGCCTTTCGGCTGAGAAGACTGAGCCTTCCCTTTGTTCTTAGCAGAAGATTTGGCAGAGAACGCTTGTTCTGTGGAGGATGAACTAGCACTGCTTCCAAATTGCTGTCTCCAATGATCCTGTTGTAGAAGCTTGTTACACAAGTCTGGAAACTTCAAGTCAACGTTTGTTGAAGTAATATTGAGCGTCTCAATGAAATGCTCGTAAGATTTTGGAAAACTCTTCAGAGTAATGACGACCATGTCCTCTTCCTCCATCTTTCGTCCAATGGCTTCCAGCTGGTCCCGAATCTCCTTGATCTTTGTCAGATGGTCTTGAAGAGTGGTGTGCTTCTCGTCCATCATTATTGAAAAAAGCATGTTGTTAAGAAAAAATGCACGACTCTTATCTGACGTTTCATGGAGATCCTTCAAGGTTGTCCATACCTCAACAACTGTTTTGCCTGACGACACTTGTGGCAGTTGATCGTCAATGACGGAAAGCTTGATGAGCATGACGGCTTCCCGGTTGCGTTCATCCCATTTATCCTGATCTTTTTCAGCTACAGTGGGTCGAAGACGACCTGATCGAGACAACAATATTCAAAGATCGTCAGCATACGCTGCTTCCAGGTGTTGTAATTCTTCCCGTTGAACTTCTGGCTGCTTTCGAGCATTATGTTCGTGAGAGATGCCATCACGTACCTTGCGGTCAAACTGGTGAAGGCAAGATAATGCAAAGAAAACAGAAATACAGAAATCCAAACACAGATTTTGAGGTTTTATTGAAAACCCAGAAAAGATAAACAAAAACCCAGAAGGATGAAAGAATACCCAGAAAATTTTGACAACACGAATTTCGAGGCATGAAAAATGAGGTACCCAGAAAAATCCTAGTGACAACCCAGTTGAGATCTCGCAAAACCCAAAATCTGCGATCAGAAAAAAAATTTCAACTTCAAATTGAGGCATAAATTTTGAGGCACAGAAAATGAGGTACCCAGAAAAAATGGACGACGACCCAGTTGAGATCTCGCAAAACCCAAAAGGAATCTGCGATCAAAATTTTTTTTTGACTTCAAACTGAGGCACAAATTTTGAGGCACATAAAACGAGGTACCCAGAAAAAATGGACGACGACCCAGTTGAGATCTCGGAAAACCCATAGGAATCTAAAATAAAAATAATTTTTCGACTTGATCTGAGGGTTCAAAACCCTAGTCAAAATTTTTGCTAAAAAAACCACCCAAAATCAAGCAAAAACGCGAAAAACGCGATTTTATAGAAAAACGCGATTTTCAGACCTGAAATCCCATAAAAAAGCAGATTTTTTTCGCCCAGAAACGCGTTTTTAGCACGCAGGAGAAATACCACGACTTGCAGCAAGAGGGTCGAATTTTCTGTGAGAAAATACTCACGAAAATTGCAGATCAAAGCCCTCGAAATTTCTGGTAAAAAAAAACGCGATTTGAAGCTCAGAAACCCTAGCACAGAAAAAATTCGAATTATGGCTGCAAATAGGCCCACGAATTTTTAGGGTTCTTTTTTTTCTGCTCTGATACCATGAAATGGTAAAAACTTCTTACATTAACATAAAGAAAAGTTTACATTTTATAGAGTGCATAAAGCACTGTAGATATTAAATATATCTACCTACTAAAAGTTACTGTAGAAACAGTAACAACAAAAAAGACTAAACATAACATTGACCATTAAATAATATAAGAATAATATATTCTAACACAAATCACGGATTTTTACCACAAATCGCGTTGTATTTCACATTTGATAAAATTGCGACTGCATCTATGTATTCCGCGCAGTTTCTTTCAGGTCTTTTGGGCATTCGTTTTGCTTGATGCAAAGATTCTTTTTGGTGCAACAAGACTGTCTGGTGTGACGGGAATTCTCTTCTATGTACGATTTTTTCATGATTTTTGAAGACATTGTTTGGCGTCCTTTCTACACAAGGCAAGAGCTTGGGGTTGCAAACATATTTAAGTCGACTTTTCCACAGGATTTTTTCTAAATCACGTCTATTTTGGGTGGGCTTCTAAAAGATTTCGTGGGTTTTTCCCGTAATCTGCACCTGGGTTTTCTACTCACGGCCACATTTTCTTCTAAGTTTTTGGTGATTTTTAACAAAAAAAATCATGGGTCTTCCTCAGAACCGTGTTTTCTAAAGATTCATTTCATCTAGGGTTTCTTGCTAGAAGTTTGTCAGGCTGTGAGTCATATTTGTAGCCAAAGATTTTTTGAATTTTTTTTTCTAAAAAAAATTGTTTATTATCCTGCTGAAAAACGACCTAGGGTTTTGACGATTTTTTGGAAATTCGTGACTACTACTAGGGTTTTAGACCCAAACTGTGTATATCTTTTTTGCAAATTTTTTTCTTGATTTTTGGACAAAATTGTGAGTTTCTAAGACTAATTTTTTGGCGATTTTTTACAAAATCGTGGGACCAGCTAATTGCCTTGGGATCCATGCTAGTTGATTACATTGCTTTTTGTGCCTTTGGAAAACGGGAGGGATGGCCTCTTTGACCAACATCATGTTGGAAAGTAGCCAGAGGTTCACTGGTAAAAACTACAACACGTGGAAGCAGAGGATGCTCACTATTTTCGAGTACTGGTGTCTAGATTCACTTGTTCTGAGTACAGAAGCTCGTCCCACTGCTGTGGGAAAAGACCAGGACAAGTATGACGGTAGTAATCAAGAGGCGGTTATGCTTCTCAAGTTATTAGTCACCGATGAGATGCTACCAAAAATACCATCTAGTAAAACTATTGCAGAGATCTGGAAACACTTAAGGATCTTCATGAAACCTCAGACAACAGCAAGGCATTCTTCCTTAAAAATATGTTGTTCTCCATTATGATGGATGACAAGATGTCTTTGTAGGATCACCTAATGAAGATCAAAGACATTCGCGATCAACTGGAGGCCATTGGTTGCAAGATGGAAGACAAGGACACCATGATCCTATGAGCACTTCATCAAAACTCTCAACATTACCTCCACCAATGTTGACCTGAAGTTTGATGAGCTGTGCAACAAGCTCTTGCAGCAAGATAGGTGGAAGAAACAGTTTGGGAGCGACACTCACAGTGTTGAACAAGCGTTTATTGCCAAATACAATTGCAAAGGCAAGTTCACTCAGCAAAAAGGACAAGGCAAATCGGAGGATAGCTCCAAGAAGTCTTCCACATGCCATTATTGTGGTAGACTTGGTTTAAGTTAGTAGAATGACCATTAAGAGAAGGTATTAAACTTAAAGTAATATTGTAATATTTAACAGTCATCTTAGTTGTTAGTTAGTTGCTAGTTTACTTTCAGTTAACTTAGTTTGCTTTAGTTAGTTTTAGCAACTTTCAGTTTATTGTTTTTGTTCACTTTAGTTCACAACTATTTCTTTTTAAAAACATCGTCTTGTAATTTATTATATAAGGAGTATTCCTCTTTTTTATTAATAACAAATAAAGATCAATCAATTACCATTTCAGTTATAGTGATGTTGAAATCTAAGAAGACTTGCAGATAGTAATAAATGTGGTGAACAAAATGCTTTCTCCTAATTGGCACCACAGGGCTATCCTAGAAGAGATTTTGAATTGGAAAAGCGAAATTAAATATCTGATGGTTTCCCATTGCTATATGGAACAAAATAAGGCACCAATTTCAGAGAAAATAAAGGTGTCTTATAAAATTTCATTTCATTGGTTGAAAGTACTAAGGTAGATGAATGGCATGAGATTACCGAGGAACAACATCCCCAAGGTATAGTGATGAAAGGTAATGGAGGAATGAATTACGAAAGGTCATGAGAATAGTGGATATGGAGGACTCTATGACGTGTCTTCTTTCTTTGCACCTATACGGATTGATGCTTACTCAAGGAATGTGATCATTTTCCTATGTGCAATGTGGATATCAGGAAAAGCTCTTGAGACCTTCTGTATTGGGGGTTGGGGGCTATATATGTCAGGCAGATTGTGTAGTGAGTGCTTATCTGCAGGTGGTGGTAATATTAGGAGTTGATGTGATACTGGTGTATGGGTTGGCTTTGCGTGAACCTATGTGATTGGGGCCAGTTTGAGACCATTGACTCCGGACAATTTTAAATTGTAATTCAGCTGCTAATTGGAGGGTTTTGAAAGCAAT